>ML682007.1:28090585-28166562 GCA_007922195.1 Podocnemis expansa
CGAAATAGCAAGTTCACAGTGTGAACTTGCTATTTCGATGACCTGGTTTTGCCTTATTTCGAATTAACATTTTGTTAATTCGAAATAAGTTGTTTCACAACGAGCGTTATTTCGATACAAGTTGTTTCGCAACAACCATATCGAAATAACTGGCTGTGTGAGAACACAGCCTTAAAGAATAAAAATCTGGGGTTTGGTGCTCTGCCTTTTCTTTATAATGACTCTAATATCTAAAATAGTTTATCCTGGGATTAAACTATACTATATAAAACTGGTCTGGAGGAAGCTGACTAAAAGTGAACTTCTTGCTAAGAAGAAGGAACTATGAGGAACTAGTCCATCTTAAAGAGGATATTTTAAAATTTCCTTGTAACGCATAACTTTACAAACTTCTAACTGTAAAATAGTGCTTTCTTTGAAATATACTTACATCATATCTTCTTTCTGGTGCCCAACTTGGCCTAAAATAAAGCAGGTGAAGAAACCAAATGTGAATTTTAGATGGAAGGAATTGTAAAAGAATGACGCTTGTGTACAGTGGACCATATTATCAGCTCAAACTTAATCTGATGACAGTTTTTGCTGGCACAAATAAATATGGGTATCAGTTTTAATTGGCCATTTTTCTTTTGCTCATTCAGGTATAAGTTCCTGCAATCACAAGAAGGTATTCAGATGTCTAAGCTCTGATCCTATGATGAGGTCTGCACATTATCCAGGGGTCCATCCATGTGGAGTTTTTTGCATGGTTGGGACTTAATTGAGCTCTACTTTAAGTGAGCTGTTAGATCTGCCATCTTCTTTACATAGAAATGGAGTGTGAAGTCTGCATAACTGGCCTAGCAATTCAACTGAATCATGAAAATGCATTCGTTCCCTTGAAGCCCTTAGTCACAATATTGTAGCTGATGGCAAGCTTGTATGATGATACCAGGCATCCTTACTAGTATTTTGACCACTGGTCGGTTGGTTAGATTGTGCTGGTGTTTATTTTCCAAGATGTTCAGCCCCACCTGGAAGTTCTGAAGCCAATGCTTGCTCAAGGGGCTCTCTTTGTCATTAATTTAGGGATTTTCAGGGTGAGGGAGTTGGTCTAGTTGAGGGAAATAAATGAAAGGCATCTCCCTCTATCATATTATGAAAGGGATGTCAACTGTGGGGGTGGGGGGTGGAATTTGGCAATAAGAATAATAAGAAAAAGGTTTTAGGAAGAAGGGCTAGAGCTGATGTGAGAAACATTGGAGATTCTCCTTTTCCCCTCTAGAACTTGGCTGCAGTGAGCCATGCTTCAGATCTTAACTTTGGCCTTTGGATAAGGAAAGTCCTGCTGTACTGGCCCTTGAAAACGCAGGGTTCTTTTCATGTTATAGTAAAGTCTAATGAACCTAAATATGTTTTCTGATTTTTGTTGAAAATTGTTCATTATATTTGTGTTAATATTTAAAAAGTTTACTTTACGGGTGGCGGCTTCCTTCCAGGGGCTGGGTTGCCCCTTTCATATCTATCCGAGGGTGGTATGGGAGGCTTCTGTATCTTTGCTAACTGTTCTCCCAGAGATCTAAAATATGAAAGAGAGATGGTGAGAGAGAGGTCCAATGTTCTTTAGTGCAATGTAATTTGGTAGCATTGATAGTACTTACCTTAGTTGTGGTGTCATGGGCTGTAAAACAACAGGAACAGGTAAGTATGTTTGAAAATGGATCCAGCCATAGTAAAAAACCAACCAACCAGCTACTTACCTTGTCAGGAAACACTGCCCTCTTTCCTGGAAAGAATGAATAACACCACATTAAAAAATCAAAACTTGGGTGATTCATTATAAGTTTTGTGAAACAGTGGAGGCTTTCCAGACCAGACTTCGAGTAACTTGTCTGGCACAAAATAAACTTAGCTGACTGGCAGATCTGTCCCTCTGAATTGTAAACAGTGAAAACAGTGATTTGGGCCATGAGGGATGATGAATTTATCATATCCCTTTGTAAGCAATTACAGTGATTAATTTCTCTCAGTCTTGCATCTTTATTTCCAAATGCATCTTCAATTTTCAGCTACAGGATGTCTTTTAGAATAAGCTTCAGCCCCCAGGTAGAATCTCCTACCTGTGTTCATATATTCACAGACTGGCTAGAATTGAGCCCTCTTAGCCCTCTTCTTAATAAATCAATGGAAGGAGCTCCTTAAGCTGTTTATCAGCCCTCAAACAGTTTTATTTCTGCCCTAGCTATTCTCTGAACTCTTCCCAATTTCTTTTAAAAGTGAAGACATAAAAACAGGCCACAGTGTTCCAAAAATGGTCTCTCCAGTGTCCTATACAAAGATAATGTCTTCATCTGACTCCAATTCTATATATTCTGTTGTTGCTATTCTTAAAGATCATGTTAATCGTTTTAACCAGGGCATTCCAAGGGACCTCAGAATCAGTTGTGTGTCTAATGACCCCTGAATCCTTTCCAGAGTTACTACTTCACAGAATGCATGGTCTACGTTCCTAAATGCATGACACTGCAGATGCCTGTATTAGAGTATGTCTGAATGAACCTAGATTTTTGCAATATTGAAACCTAAACTGACAATACTGAAAAACAAAACTTGGTGGATGTGACCATGAACAAATACTGACCTGCTACGGGGCTGTCTCTTTCAAATGGTGGCCCAGAACGATCCAGTGAGGGTTTTGTCCGTCTGTCTATTGATGGAGCTGGGGCTAAATATAAATACTGTGTGAAATATTGTCCTAATACAATGTAACACAACTTTATATTGTATTGTATCTGTCATGAACTAGTATCCCTTCTTGGAGTTGCAAACAACAGAATTGAAGTCTCATAAATAGCTATGGTTGGCTGTATTTGGTGTTTGTTTTTTCATAATGTTACTGGAAAATATCAATGTCTTAAAGCATTTTAAAAGCTTTTATTCATTTAAGTTGTCTAGTGTCCAAAATTGGAGGGGGGGGGGATGTCAGACACTATTTTATTTACTGACAGTAGGTGTTGACAGTCAAAAAAATCAAAGCTTTATAACAAACACAAATTGTCAAAATATATGCAGTAAATATCCTCATATCACACTGTCAGTTCTTAAGTAGTATTTTTCTTATTTTGTCTATTTGCCAATTTTTATTTTCAATGGAAATAGTTTTCATTATTTTGGGTGTATGCATTGAAATTGATGTTTATCAACATTTGTCAATAAACTTAGTAAAAGGAGGAAGACATTAAGAGGCAAAAATGGAATTCTATGTATTCTTTTAAATTAAATCTGCAATCAATAGAGTAGGGGCTATATCACAGGATGTCCATACCACATAAGGCCTGACAGAGTTATGCTGACAGGGTAGGTCAGTTAACTGTCTAGGTTGCACCTGGAGGAGTAGCCAGGGAGCAGAGGATACAATGCTCATCTGGGTAGAAATACGAGTGGCTTGTATGAAGAGCAGAATTTGGGAGAAGAAGGGCTGCCACAGGGAAGTAGGCTGCAGTGGCTCTTGGGAATGTATTTCAAATTAGTGAGGGCAATCTACAATTGTTCACTGAGAGGAGGGAATTGGGTTGGCAAACCTGGGGGGAAGGCCAGAATGGTATGATGCCAAGGGAGAAAAGCAGCAAGTTATGGGACAAGGCAGACTTTGGCTGCTGATCAGAGGGTTCCCAAGTCCAGAGCAGAGAGTGGGACTAGATTTCCATACTAGCCACTGGGGGATCAGGCACAGACCAGCTGTGAAGAGTGGTCTGCCCAGGACAATTCATGTTGGAAGACTTTGAAACCCTGCAAGGGGAAAATTGCTGAGTGACCTGGACAAAGGCCTGAGTCATGAAGAGGAAGCATGAGCTCTTTGAGTGAAAGTGGGGCTGCAGATTGAAAAAGAGGGAGCACAAGCGCAGGAAGAGGCATAGGTCTGGCAGAACAAATCCCCAGACCTGCTGCCCAGCAGTGAGTAGAGTAGCCTATCACTGTGGGATAGAGACATTAATGTAGCATTAGATGGAGATCATGAATATATGAATGCTACTATAGTTTAAGAGAAAAGCAGACAAATATTTTCACTTACGTTTTAAAGACTTGGCGCTTTTATCTCTATTCACCTCATTGTTGCTTGATGAAGGAGGGTAAGGTGGCATCTAAAACAAATGGTTTTACAGACAGTTAAATTCTTCCCCACAAGTGCAGAGTTCAAGGATTTTTGTCTTATGCTTTGTGCTCACTGAACACACTACCAAAACAACCATGCCACAACTACAAACCTGTGCAGCTGTTAGAGCACAAAAGACCATTAGATCCCCCCTATTCTGCTCCCCCCTGCGCAGGCCCAGCTCAAGGGGTTGTGGCACTCTGAGCCAACTTTTCCTTTTGTGCCCCCCATAGCCATGCTCCCCCCACCCGGCTGCCTTTGGTGTAGATCCAAAGGCAGCGGGGTGGAGGGGACCATGAGAGTGTGGAACCCAGGCTCCACTCTGGGCCAGCTCGCCCCAACCCCAGGATGGGGAACAGCCAGCCTGGGGGGGGGGTGCAGGCCAGCCTCTTGCCCCTCCCCTGGGCTGACTGTTCCTTCTTAGGGGCAGGGAGGGCCAGGCCAGCCTAGAGGTGGGGTGAGAGAGCAGAGTCCAACCTATGGGCTGGACCCTGCTCAAAGGGGTGGAGTGGCTGGCTCAGGGGAGTGGCAGGAGTGCAGGGTCCGGCTGCTGGGCTGGCCCGCCCTGCCCCTACTGCCCCTGAGTTTTGGTGCCCTGAGCCAGTGCCAAACTGGCTTGCCCCTAGAGCCTACCCCAGCAGAATATTATTCAGGTTGAAGGCCTTTTCTGGCAGCTACAGAGCTGACTGTCATCTCTTTGCCCCTTTGTGGGAAAAACCTAATGCATGGTTCATTCCAGGGTGAGTTGAGAGCATGTCAGGGGCCGGAAGGAGAAGTAGCTAGAATGGTCTTGCTCAACTCCTGCTGCAGAGTTTTGTGCATATAAATTCAAGGTCAAAAGTGATGAGCAGACCAAGAGTATGGAGGCTTAGCCTTGCATTAAGGAAAGCAATGTAGTGTCAAGGTCTTCCAAGTTAAGGGAGGACTGAGACCAAACAGAGGAATGTGTTGCTGAGTATCTCATGGAAATGATGAAGATGATTGTACTTCAGTTTGTGTTTCCTCAGACACACCTGTTTCTGCCTGAGTTTCAGTCTATGGACTTCCAAGTAATGGAGGAGAGATGCAGCACAGATCTTGTACCACTCAGTATGGAGTTTTGTGCTCAGTGATTTCAGGGCATGGAAGATCGAACCCTTAATGAGGCATGTGAGCAAGAAGATAGGGCAGGAGTGCTGCTGGCCCCAGAAAACACCCAGGGCTTGGTGCGCTGAGACTGGGCCTCCTGCACCAACCCTGCAGCCACTGCTGTGGGCAGCCCAGTGGTGGACCCAGGGCTCAGGCCCCATAAGCCCAGCACCAGCAACACCCCAGGATAGGGTCTCTTAAATCAGTGGATGTTAGTGAATTCTGAATGTATCTATGAGAACAGCCCAGCCTTCAGCAGGAGAGGACAATGACATATCCTGATCTCTAACTTTGCTTGCCACTGTTAGCAAGTCAGTTCAGTACCGCCCATGGAAGTGAGGGGTTGCACGATCAAACCCTTTTGTGGAAAGCTGTCAGTGTATTAGTGTAAAAGAAGATGTTCAAGGACTACAGTTTTCTTGGGAATTGGCAAATTATCACTAATAGCCAGTGCATATGGAAACATTGCTTGAGTATGCAAATAATTTCCATATATTTGTTCCACAAAAGAGAATTCATCATTTTAACTGAAATTAATTATTTTTACAGCCAAAACCATTTTCCTCTTCCTTCTGCATACACAATCATTGTGTCAGACATGTTGTTTACTCTAGGAGATAATGCCAAAGGAAACAAAAGAAGTAGTCTTTAAGAAAAGAAACATACGGTAGTGCCTCTACCCCCATATGATGCTGGTACAGGGGATGTGCCAGGTCTCTGTGGTGGAATAGGAGGTTGGGGAGATGGTCTAGCAGTTGAGGGTCTATCTAAAAAAATAAAAATAAAATCACAAACTAGATGATGGTAAACAAAAAGGATTGTTTTCTTTCTCACTCATTAGAACCGTCTTAGACAAAAAAGACATCATGGATACCCCTTTGGTTCTTAAGTTTTGTTTATGGTTAATTTTAAACTACATGAAGACTCAAATCTTGCGGTTTACTTTTCATGTTCTCCTCCATCTCGTGGCTTGAATGTCACTCTGACATTGTGCGCATGTGCACACCAATCTCAGTTTTCTATCTGCCTATACCTTATGTATCATTTACACAAGTACAAAGTAAGTATAACATACAGTAGTTCAGATGGTCATGTTTTGCATTGAAGTAAATGACAATACAGATTTAGGCCAATAGAGAATCAGGCAGAGACAATGATGAACTTATGCACGATATGCTCTGGGACCAAGTCAACTACCACAAACAAGAGCTGTAAAATTTACAGTGAAAATAAGTGTAAATATTGTATCCTGCACTAGTTATGTACTGCAACACAAAATTATATGGGAAAAGTGTGTGTTTATCTTGATGCAGGTCCCAAATTAAAGACCCATTCTTGATCTCACTTGAAGTCAAGGGCAAAATTCAGTGATCTCTTTTGAAAAAAAAAAAACTTGCTGGCATTTTTCTTTCTATGACTCTTTGCTTAGCATGTGCTTAATTTAACATATTCAATAGGGCTACTCATGCCTTAATTGCTGTTTGATAGAGGCATTATTAGTTACCAGCAAAGTGAGCTCCTAAACCATCCCTTAAATATGCCTAAACCCCAGTTTGGTAAGATCAGAAATTGAATGCTTACTTTGTTCAGTTGGGAGTTTCCAAAATTGTTCCAGAGTTTCCAGAGATTTGCATATTTCAGTGAAAAAACATTTAGTGAGGAAATTCCCAAACAAATCTATTGAAGTGCTGTCTACTCTATTACCATACCCTTAAAACACCCCATCCCTTCCAAAATTCCATTTTGCATTAGTTACCAATGTAATCTGTGTTGCTTGGCATTGACTTGGCAGGAAATATGACGCTATTGGGTGCTACATCATTATTGGATGGAGGTGGCTCATAATCATCACTTTCATGCCCAGGTTCATCAGTTGGTGATTCATAGTCAGCTTCCTGTTCCTGTCCATCATCTGGGCTTTCATAATCATCATCTTCTTCCTGTCAAATGCAGGTGAAAAACCAGACATAAAAATTAGATACTGCGTGACTTAACATCACCAGCTTATGCTTCTTACATGGTAGTGTTTTTCATCTTGTAGGATAAACAAACTTTATCACCTGCACTGAGGGATTTTCATCCCTTACTCAAATGCTGTGATGTAATCCATCAACATTGAAACAGCGCATAACAACACTGCATAGCACTTTTGAATAGGAGATGATTCTTTTTTATAGGCTTGCATCATGCCCATCTCCTGAGTCACTAAGATTGAAGAATGTGGCAGGGTATTACAGGATACCAGTTTTAAATCTCATTTGACAGGTGGCATATGCAGAAGCTCAATGCTTCCTACCACCAAACTAAGGCAGTCATTCAGTTGTGCAGTCATCATAATGCTGCCTCTTGCACAAGCAGGTCTTTGTTAGTGGCTTTGTAGCCCCTAATACAAGCAATTTTGTGGTAATGATCAAGCACAAATAGGTACAGCTTCTGAGATTTTAGGGGATTAAAATACAAGATGATGTGACTTCAGCACATCTCATTTAATGGAACTTGTCATTGATCTGTATCTGTAAATTCAGTGAGCCCTGTGGCACTTAAAGACTAACAATTATTTTTTGCATTACTAGTCTTTAAGTGCCAGGGGATTCCTTGTTTGTTTGTTTTGCTGAACTAGACTAACATGGCTACCCATTTGGATCTTGTAAATTCAGTGTAATTTTTCAGTAACTAAAGGGTGGACGTTTTAAAAATGTTGAGAATTGGGCTAACTCTGCTCCCACTAATATCTGTGGCAAAACTCCCACTAACATCAAAGGATCAGAATTAGATCAGCACAGAGAACTTTTGTAACTCCCAGCATATCCTCTTCTTTCCGCTTCTCTGGGGATGGGTAGCATGGGAAAAATTGAGCTTACAGGAACAGAGAATCTGCTTTGAGTGTTAAGGGATCTAAAACATGATTCTTACAAACGAAGACCAGCCTTCTTCCTCTTCTTGATAGCACCCTGTGTAAGGAAACATAACCATGGACTTATGAGCACATGTTGGCTTCAGAGTACCAAAGCCTCATCAGGTAAAAAAGGCACCAAGGTTCAGAAATAGCAACAGTTACAGGGTCACAATAACAAACAAGGTTGTCCAATGAGAAAGCTGTTTCCAACTTGCATGGTAGCCAACAGGAATTATGTGCATATATTTGCAGGTATGTAGGGCATTAGCTAAACATCTCTTCAATATGAAGATTTCTGCTGTGACTCAGTGTGTCCTATCCTTCAAGATTTAAAAGCTAGTTGAATCATAAAGTGTTAAGAACTGACTGAGGTGTTAACCTCTCAGCTTATGCTTTGTCTTGTTGCTAATATGGAAAGTGAATGTAAAGCCATGCAACAGGTCCCCCCCCCCCACCCCCGAAAAAAAATAGCTTATCTGCAACTGCTTTTTTGGAATCTAAATATTCAAGTTCAATTTGAAAAAAATGTTTTGGTTGAGGAAAAACTCACTTTTTTCATAAATATCTGTTTTATTTCAGCAATTCTGAAACTTTTTTGTTTCGATTTTTTAAAAAGTGTTTTGACTTCAAATAGATCAATACAAAAAGAGGGTGTAAAACATCCAATAATGGACTGATTAAAGTGAAAAAAAAACTTGAAGAAAGTTGCTTTGAGTCAACAAACTGTTTGATTTTTTTGTATTAAACAAAAATTTTAAAGGAAAAATTGGTGTCAGTTCAAATCAAAATAGCTATTTTACTAATTTTTTCCAGTTTGGTTCTGGAACCAAGCAATCCATTATTTGTTCAGGTCTAGTTATTGGTCCTTTTTACTCTCTGTTGGCCCTATAGAAAATTTGTAGTAACCTGTGGATGTACAGGTACTCCTGTCCAAGTCCAAAATATGATTAAAATGCAAACTCAGTGCAGGGAAGCCATATGGAAAGTTCTTGGCCCCTAATTAAGTGCAGTTGCAAGAGAGGCAGGTCCCAAAGTGAAAGCAGGCAGACTGACATTGTGCCTTATGGCCTAGATGTTCAAGAAAAGCAATCTGGGAGCATTCATGGAACTGTATCTCCACTTTCCTTCCCCTGTCTCACCTCCTGCCCTGCTATTAAAACATCATACTTCTCCTTTTGTCTCCTCTTCTAGCTCTTGTGACCTGGGCCATAACTAGGCCTTCTGGTGCCCAGGGCAAGCAGCCCCTTGCGCGTCCCCCTCGACCTGGGTCCTGATCGAGCCTAAGGCCTGATCTGTCCTGGTGGTGTGGAGCTGGATCTGTCCTCAGTTCCCCAGCTTGGCAGGTGCCTTCCCCTCTGTGCCATCTGAGTCCCCAGGGCTGGGTGGGGGGGTACCTTCTCTGCTGCCGGATGAATGCAGCCAGGGGCTGGGCGGGGGTGCCTCCCCCATCAGCCAGCCAGCCAGGGTCGGGCCAGTGCTTCCTCTGCCAGCCAGCCAGTACAGCCAGCATTTTCAGGAGCGGGGCGGAGGTGACCTCCCCAACCCCACCCTGGCTCCTGCAAGAATGTGCATTTGGCAAAGGCACATTCCTTTGAGGGCCAGGTAGGGTCTGGCAGTGCCCTCTAAAATTCAATGCCCTGCCCTAGTTACAGCCCTGCTTGTGACTTCCTGTAGCTCTTCACCCACTCATCTGCTCTTCACCTTTCCTCTTCCCCAATCTTTTCCATCCTCCTTTGCTTTTTACATTTTTCCTCACTCTCTGCTTTATCTCTGTACCATTATGGTCATTCTCGCCTCCCTTCTCTACTGCACAATGCAAGTATGGTGGTGGGGGGCCAGCATGAAGAGTGCTCTCATCATCACAGGTAGGCCTGAGGTGATGTGGAGCACTCCTCACCAAGAGAACATATCCAAGGGCTCTTTTGGACAAACTTTGTTTCACTCAAAACTCCAAGAACCTTATTGAATTAAGGTATTAACTAGTGCAAAACTCCTTGTTTGGTAATGGATAGCTAATGTGGAGAGAAAATAACAGCTTTAATAAGATTGTGTTGCTCTGTACACTTTACACTCACATCCTGTTGCATTTGCTACTCCCAGATCTATTAAAAACCAGATTTATAGCTCCCAGCATCTGGAAGTGGATGTGAGGTTTTTGCTGGTGCCCATCTCTAATATCAACAATTTAGCTAATTAAATTCCAATTAATCCTGGTAATATTGAGTAGATATATTACTCAAACTGAATTACTTCTGTCCATTGTAAAGTTAAACTCCTGATGCATGAAAGAAGCTTAAAGGCCCATGAGTATAAATAGTTATGAGAATTATTGAGGTAAGATACTTGGATGGCAATGAATGTGAATAAATATTCAAGAAGATAATACTTCAATCTTATTTTTAAAATTGTATGTATTTATACAAGATATCAAGTAATATTTACCTGTATTGTCAGCAAACTTCTGTGTCTGGGTCCTGTGATGACATTACAAAAAGTAAATTTTCACATTTTAATTATTATAAACTAAATAAGTTTCACAATGTCATAGCCTTACATTTAAAGTTAGTCTTCTAGTATAAAAGTGAACTTGATTTTGATCTTCATTCCTACTAACTTTGCCTAAAAGCTACAGTAAAATGCTTGATGCAGGCTACATTATTTTGGAAAAAGCTGAGGCAACTTAGACAAGTGGTGTGTGCAAGAGAAAAATCTGCAGAATGTTTTGTCACCAAATTTTTCTGAGCCCTCTGAATGTGGCGCCACTCCTACAAACACTCAGACTTGTGTTTTAACTGTGTAATTCCAATGAAGTCAACGGGAACTATTCCCCTGTTGTACATGAATGTTTGCTGGAGTTGGGTCTACTCTGGTAGTTCTTCATTTTGATTCAGTTTGACCTAAAAACTCCACTGCTGTGTGTAAAGTGAGTGAAAACATGCTACCCAGAACATACTGACTACCAAAAGTGTAAGAAAACACAGAGCCAGGATTTCAAATGTATGCTAATTTGTGTGTCTTGGCAAGAACTAGTGCTTTTTGCTAATTTCAACCAAAGTTTATAAGATAAGTAATTTTGTTATTAACAGTGTTTTTTATTTATATGATGGTGCCTGTTGTATTTATAAAATCAGCATGGTGCTAGAAGGCTCAGTGGCAGGGACTGCTTTCATTGTTGGGAGTAGAAGGAGGGAGACACCAGAAGAGGGTCAATCTGGGGATTCAGACAGATCCATTGTGAAGTCTGCAATAACTATAATAGCTGATGTAGCATTTTCTTAATACTCCTTTCTTTATGATTATTGCCGTACTATAGGCTCCTCAAATGATGCAGCTCAGAACCTTTTTGTGAGCCCTCCATTCCAAGAATCATGCCATGGATGTTTAGGGACTGGATACCGATGATTTGAAAAATACTTTTCAGAGAGAAAGTCAGCCAAATTTATTGTAAGTGACTGAGCTTTTTCAGAGCTCTGTAAAACGTTTGGACCCATTATCTATTAAAAATAACAGGCGGTGCCTAACTCACCTAAGCAGTTTAGAAAAATCTCAAATAATGCACAGAACTCACTGTATTAATATAACTTTGCTAATTCATGAACCTGCTGATGTTCATTCAAAAATCTTCAAAATAAATCTAAAGCAGGCTCATGCCTTTTCTTACTGAAGTCCTAATATCATCATCCTCTGGAAAGGTCTCATATTAAAGTTTTCTTAATTCTACCCCTCTAAAACATTGCATACTTATATACATTTACCTGTATATTACAAAGTATTGTAATTTTTATTCTGTCTCTTTTGACTACTGGTGGTGGATATGCCGGTGGCCTGAGAGGGGAGGGTAGATGGGCTGGGTTTCCAGTCATTACAGAGAATTGTTTCTTGGGTGACTGGCTGGTGGGACTTGCCCACTTGCTCAGGCTTTAACTGATCATAATATTTGGGGTTGGGAGGGAATTTTCTCCCAGGGTACATTGGCTAGAGAACTGGGTTTTTTCTGCCTTCCTCTGTAGCGTGGGGCACGGCTCACTTGCTGGTGGATTCTCTGTATCTTAAAGTCTTTAAATCATGATTTGAAGACTGGAATAACTCAGTCATAGGTTAGAGGTTTATTGCAGGAGTGGGTGGGTGAGATTTTGTGTGTGGCCTGCATTGTGGAGGAGGTCAGACTAGATGATCATATTGGTCCCTTCTGAACTTAGAATCTATGAGTTTATTCTGCCTGATTCATTACAATTTCTGTCTATAAGCCACACCACAGATAATAGTATTAACATTAATATTAGTATTATTTAAAAATAACTGGAATTAGCTTACATTTGCCAAAATATGCCCTAATAGTGCAAACACTCATGTATTTGCGTAAGTTTGCTCACATGAGTAATCTGACTGAAATCAATTAATTTTACTTACCTGAGTAATCCACTCATGTAGGAGTCATTATGATCATGCTTTTAGTGAGGTAGTACTGAACTAACACAATTAACAGCAGAAAGAATACATTAAAATTTCTCTTGTGTTCTGAGAGCAATTTTACTATTAAAAAATCATCTGGACATCTTCTGCTAGCACAAGTGGAAGATTATCCTGAAAAATCTTTCATTTTAGTCTTTGCAAAAAACAAAGAGAGGACTGAAAGGTTTACCTACCGTTTTGGGAAGAAACTTATTCTTCCTTCATTCCTGTTGATTTCTTGACTTAACTTACTTAGAATTCTGTTTCAGATAAACAAACAAAAGGAATCTTGGTCAACGAAAATTACTTCCTTGATCCTTTTTACCTCCTATGCTTCCTCTTTTAGTTCAGTGCTGGTTTATGGTGTTTTTTATTTGATTTTCTTTCTAATTTAATTTTCCTGCCCCCCCCCTTGGTAAACAAAATCTGTTGACTGCAGGGAATTGTTCACTGATGCATCACATAAATTGTTGATATCTATTCTTATCTCTGTGCCCAGTGCACTATAGTATTTTTTTAACTGTGTCAAAAAATAAAACACACACACAAACATCAGAATGGAAAACTGTAAAATAATTCTGATTGATTCAGCACTGTCTCACTTGGGGAATCCACAAAGAGGTAAACAGTGGATGCTTCCACAGGGAACTGCTCACTTCTAATTTTGTGGAGGGACCCCTGTGGTAGACCAGCAGAGGGGCTTTCAATGGACCAGTGGAAGCAGGGACTGAATGTGCCTGTGCAGGAACTGCTGAGGCTGTACCATTACAAAAGGTAGTGGACTTCTTGATAGGGGTTTGGTCCAGAGGAGAGCTGGAGAGCGACTCTCAAAAGAGGGAAATATGTGAATGGTAACAGGGCATCACAGGGGCCAAGGAGTCAGACAGAATGGCTGGCTTGACTTTTCTAGGGAGAAGCTAAATTTGTCAGAGGTTAAAGTAAGGGAGAAAACACCAGAATGCAGTTCTAGGTCCCCCTATATTTTAGGCTGGCATCATTCTGGGGCCCCTAAAAATAGAGGAACACACAGGAACCGTGCATTCTAGGGCCTCCTAAAAATAGCACGAGCAGCCAGAACACAGTGTTCTGGTGGCTCCACTTTAAACCCTACTCCTCCTTAAGCCCAGCCAGCAGAGGGCTGCGGCAGGCTGGGAGTTTGAGAGTCTCCCCCCTGCAGGGCAAAGCAGCTCGTGGCTGGAAGCAGCTTCCACATAGTCAGGCAGCCTGCAAACAGCCCAGGTAAGGGCTTTGGGGGAGCTGCTGGGGGTTGTGTGGGGCAGGGTGTGTGTGTGTGTGTGTGTGTGTGTGTGTGTGTGTGTGTGTGTGTGTGAGAGAGAGAGAGAGAGACAGAGAGAGTGAGTGGATGTGTAGCAGAGGGTGTGTAGCTGTGGTTGTGGGGTGGCTGTTTGGTTAGGGGTATGTGTAGCTGGTGGGGTGGGGTGGCTGTGTGGGGGGTGTAGCTGGGATTTTGGGGTGGCTGTTTGGTTGGGGGGGGTGTAGCTGAGGGGGATGGCTGTGTATGGGAGATGTGTGGGGGTGGGGTGGCTGTGTGGGGGGTTATAGCTGGGGGTGCGTGACTATGTGTGTGGGGTGTGTAACTGGGGGGATGGGGTACTGTTTGGTTGGGGGTGGGTATAGCTAGGGGTGGGGTAGCTGTGTATGGGAGGTGTGTAGTAGGGGGTGGGGTGGCTGTGGGGGTGTAGCTGGGGCATGGGGTGGCATGGCTGTGTGGAGGGGGTGTAGTTGGGGGTGGGGTAGCTGTTTGGTTGGGGTGGGGTGGCTGTGTGTGGGTGGTGTAGCTGGGGGTATGGGGTGGCTGGGTGGTGTAGCGGAGTGATAACCAATGCATGTGGCACTCAGAAGTGGTCGCAAATGCCTACCTGGGCTGGGAGGCAGTAGCTTGGGTGGGGGACCTGTATGAGTGTGGGCCCAGACCAGTGTGAGGGTGGGCCTGGAAATTTAGGAGGGTTCCAGGGCCCTCCAAATTATACTTTAACCCCTGAGTAGCTGGGGTGTGAGGGGGCCTACCCAGGTGTGGGGCCTCACCTGGCTCCAGGGCGGCTTCCCAATTTAGGAGGGTCCAGGAGCCCCCCAGATTATACTTTATCCCCTGAAGCTAATGGAGGTAGATTTAGTAGAGCTTGTAGGTGGGAACCTGAAGAGTCCTCATTTTGCAGTCTGCCTCCAGATGCTTCCCACATAGTAGATAATGGACTTTGGAGGGGAGAGATTCCCTAGGGAAAATGAGCACTCCCAAAGTAGCAAGGCTTGATTGAGACATGACGCTGGACATGGCCAGGTCATGGCACAATATGAAAATATATATTTGCAAATAATTAAGATGCTACAAGACAGATTTCATAAACAGGATAAGACTGGCGATTTCTGTGTATTTCTCTAATGCTTCCAGTTCCAAGCTAGATTATCTGTTCTTAGTGAAATAAATAAGGCACTTATTTTTCACTAACTCTCAAACTAACCCTGATATGTGTAAAGTTATTTAGAAACCTGACTGGCACTTTATGAATGGACACTGCCTAATACATGCAAGAGTGAATCTCTGAGTTTTCAATTCCTGTGGAGACAGCCTTAAACCTTTAACTCAAAATCTAAGAGAGACAAGAAATAAATGCTGGATGGTGGCAGCAGTGTACCAGATTGTCTCCAAGGGTATGTCTACACTGGAGGCTCTGTTAAGTTGACTTAGAAAGTCCACATTGAAAACTCCTTTTGACTGCCTGCATCCACACCAGCAGGTGCTAGGTTGATGGTGGAGTGGTGGGCACAACACCCTTCCTTGTGGCCAGGAATTCTGGGAGGTGGCCTGGAGGCCAATTACATCTACTTACATCTACGACCCCATAGTTGACTTAATAAGGTCGACTTAAGCATTAAATCAACCTTAAGAGGTGGTGTTATTAAGTCAACTTAAGGAAGTGCTTAAGGTGGCTTAATAAAAGTCCAGTATGACTGCAGGAGTCTGCAGGTCAATTTAACCTTCTTTAAGTCAACCTAAGGCTCCAGTGTAGGCGTCCCCCAAGTGTATATGTGGCAGCACTTCACCGGAGGGGCAGAAGGTCATCACAGTGATGAATAGGCCCTTCCCAATCTTCTGACCCTCTCCCATCTCAGCCCTGACACACCTCCTTTGATCCCTTCCACAAACAGAAGAAGTGAGGATAATTCGGGTTAGTGACACATCCAGCATTTGCAGGCTGTGGTGAAAATACTGAGATATGTTCAATATTTGGGGGCCTGGGTCTGTATGTCTTAGGTAATTTTTCAGTAGTGCATCCGTGTAGATTTGGGGGAGGATCACATGAATGACATTTCACCCAGGAGTAGATCTGCAAACATTTCTTATGATATAAAGTAAACAATACCTGTATGATCAATGGAAGTTGAGAGTGATTTGTACGTGGTCTTTCTGAGAGGTACCCTGAAAACTCAGGACCAAATTCACCACCAACACAAGTAGGTGCGACTCTGCGGAAGGCAACAGAGCTGGGCAGGTGAATCTGCCCCTGAATATTTTTTCTTTTGTTTTAAAGACTGTTTTATATTTGTGATGAGTCATGGTCTTATTTTGAATTCCCTTTGGTCAGGAAATAACCTTAGGAAAGTCCCATGAATGCTGAAAACTTTTTTTAAAGATGTATATTTAGACATAGAAGTAGGTTGATTGCTTTTAACTAGTATTTTTGTTCATGTAGGTGTGTCAGAAATAACAATTACAGAAATCAATTAGATTACTGTAAAAACTCAAGAAATGAAAGATCTGGTTGGCTGGTGCCTGACGAAGATGACAGCCCTTCCGACTTCTGTGGTACAGTAGCGTCTTGTTTTTACTGTACAAGTACACTATAAGCCTAACATAGATCAGTCAGACTGTGGCATCTGTTCATATGCCAAATTCATTGATTGGGGCTAGGCTGTAAAATTAAGTTGACTATTTGTTTTGGGTGTTTTTTTTTTCCCTTCCTCTTTCCTCAAACACAGACCCTCTACCTCCTTCTGAAAGTATCCAGTAATTTTCAATATGTGAGCTCTTCGGGGTGGGGCAGATGTCCAGCTCTCACTGATCCTGACTCTGTAAAGACTTTTGCACAGGCATCATTTTATGCACTTGGAGTAATTCCACTAAAGTCAGGCACATACTTAAGTGGTGTTGTTGAGTTTCAGATTAACTGGTATAAATGCAAACTATCAAGCACTGTCATATTAAAAAATGGAGTGGAGATATTGCATCCAGTACAACCTGAACAATCTTAAATCTTATTTTTTTCTCTGTCCTCCTTGTCTGTCACAGCCCCCCTCCGACCCCATCCTGTCCTTCCTCCACAACAATGTATCTTGTGGTACTCCATGAAAACTAGAAATAATTCAGAGAAAGGGTTGTGCCCTTATTCACTGTGCAGTGTCAAGATGGCCTATCATTTATAAGGAAGTATCAAATAGGAGTGAAGGATAATTAAAATTCTTATTACTGTATCTGAAAAATTAGAAACAGAATAATTTGAAATCTTTGAGTATGTCCACATGTCTCTTTTATTTCGAAATAACACTGGTTATTTTGAAATAAGAGAGATTAGGTCCACATGACGTATTCTTATTTCGAAATGACGGAGCCTGTCATTTCAAAATAAGAGCAGTCATTTTAAAATAGCTTAAACCTTTAAATCAAAACAGCTGTTATTTCGAAATGGTTATTTCAAACCAACGCTGTTCGGATGCGTTATTTCAAAATAACCATTATTTTGAAATAACACTTTTGCTCTTCTTCCCAGGGTGCCTTTCTTTTAGCCTGTATTGGGTGGGGGCATGGCCCAGGGAGGGGGCCATGTTGCCATGCCTCCCATGGTGCCCTTCTCCTAAAGTGAAATAGCAAGTCCTGTGTTTGGACATGCTATTTCACTTTGAGCTTTTCCCTTAATTCAAATTAACATTTTCTTATTTGAATTAACTTATTTTGAAATAAGGACTTTATTTCAAAAGAACTCATTTTGAAATAACTTTTTTCGAAATAATGATGTACACATGGACATAGCCTTTGACAACCAGCCAACCACCTTGAGATGGGGGGCTGAGTGTAGGAGGGAAGAAAGCAGGAAAATATTAGTATTTTCAACTTTCCATTCTTTTGGGAGTTCTCCGATTTCTATGCAGATTTGACACACTGTTCCTTCTTAGAATTCCATAAACAAAATCTTTGTTTAAAAGGGATTCAGGTTTGACAGGTCTGACATCCTTCCTGCTTCAAGCTCTAAAAAGGAAGGAAGCACCAGCTTAAGGAACACCTCTTAACTGTGTCCTATTGGCCAAACAGTCTGTCTCTACAGAGAATGACAAGACTGTATTTTCACAGGCTGCTTCCTTCTGCTGTAACTGATAAGGAAATAGACTTCAGGGAGCCTTCTCTTCTCCCTCAGAATATAACACATACAACTTTACCTGTAACCTCAACATGTACTTGAGGGTAACTCTTGTGGGCAGGGAAGATACGTTATTTGCTGGGCTCAAGGTCTGGAGACTTATTGGTGTGGCGAACTCTTTTTTTTCCTCTCTGTATGAATAGTTCTCTCTCTCCTTTAAGAGTAGTTTATATTTTATGTTTCTCTTTCAGTTTAAGTAGCAAAACAAATTCTAGTTTCCATTCTAGGTCCAATAATCTTCATCCAGGCCTCATCAAAGTCCCTGGAAATTCTAGCCATGGAGAGTGTGCTAGTACTGATTCCATATTGCCTGCAGAGGGAGTTTTTACTGAGCAGGCCTGCAGCTGCAGTCTTTGAGGTAGGCATGGTCCTTGTTCCGCATTTTGTACAGCGCCTACCACAACAGGCTCCTGGTCCATTACTAGAATGCCTAGGCTTCACAGTCGTATAAATAATTGAGGTTTCACAAACCTTAACCTAAGGCTTTAGGAATGATCTTAGCAAAGCATTGCTTGCTTGCTTTTTCTGAGAATTGTGTGCCCTTAGCAACAAATGTTTTTATAGACTGTATATGCACAGAGACAGCTGGCTCTGCAGCGAGGTGAGGAAGGAAGTACCAAAACCACACTGCTTTTCGAGATGGGAGCAGTGGGTGATAGGACAGGATAAGGCCATGTAGCAATACTTGCAGAAGATATTACTCTCGGATTATTCTCTCTGCCTTCTCTATCAGTCCCTCAACTTAGAAGCAGAAGGAAATCATTTAAAAAAAATCCCCCTATTCTGACTTTTTCCCCCACTAATTAACTTCAAACATGGGTACAGTAGAGTTGATCCCACGAATATTGGTGCCAGAGAGAAGACCCAGGTGGGAACTGGAGGCAAAGTCCTATGCCCTGCAAAGCCCATTGCCTGGGCATAGTGAGTATCTGATCCTCTTGTGCTGCCTCTACTTTGTCCCTGGAGAATAGTTCTGCTGGGAAGACACAAAAGCATCATGTTGGGTTCTGTTTCATTTGCTTCTATTGAGTATGCATCCAGAGGACATCCATTTTAAAAAAGAAAGTGGTCATTTTAGGTCTCCCAATTATTGACAGTCACCTGGAGAGCCCATGGAAGTCCTACTTCTTGAGGACAGACATTAAGCACTTTCTGAAAACCAGGTCACTTTAAAGTTTCTTAGGCTGAGACCCCAAAACTAGAGGCATCTAAAATTACCATTCACATACAAAGGATGGGGTATATTAATAGAAATTCACATAGGTGGTGACATTCTCGTGAATTCTGAAGGTGCCAAAGGATTCTGTGTGCATTATTTAAGATTAACTCAAGCTGCAGACCTCAAATCTGAATTTTGATTCAGTTTGATAAAGGGACAGATAAGTTATTGATTGCAGAAGCAGAAAAATGAAACACATCTGCATCTGAATTTCCTCAAACTTCCAGAGTGTTAGGATCTATGGTGAGGGTTTAGCTCATTATAGAGAGGAGGCCAAGCATGAAGCTTGGATGTCCACATTTTGACCACCTGCCAATGTTTGAGGCTGTTCAGGTACCTGTTTCTTATTCAGATCCTATTAACCAAGGTATGTTTGCTGAAAGTTTGACCCAAAATATTATGCAGTATTCATTTACACTCACCACAGCCACAGAAGTCTTGATGATCATTTATAACAGCAAACAGAGAAACTGAGTAGCAAGAATAAAACGAGTGACTGTTTTGTGACTGAAGCTTTATAGTGTGAACACCTTGGCCATGTTACCAGTTATTTAATCTGCAGGTGCCAGTTGCATCTCCATGATTAAGGTATGAGTTTTGTTTTGCACTGAAGCAGAGATTCAACCCCTTTGCTCTGTATAAAATGCACCATAGCCTCTCCAGACTTAGAACACTTATGTTGAGTACAGAGTGCACTTTCTGAGTGTTTGCAGGTAAACCTGTCTTGAAAATTAATATAAACTTAGTGTTTTCAGATATTTAGTATATGCCAGAATAATGTGGATTATCTTAATAAGAAAACAACACTTAAAATTTCCACGTAATTAAAATTAATTGAAGTGTTTTATGTATAGGGCATATCTGTAGAAATCAGACAACTGAACTGTTGCTGGGTGCTTGTTTTATTTAATTTTTAGGATTTCACAGCTTACAGACAGAGGTAGGGCAACAGTTCGCAAAATCTTAGATAGGGCCATTGTGATAGCTTAGATAATGCAACCAATTGCCACTCTTCTCCTACTGGTGATCTGTATGCAATGAGTCACTGGCATGAAACAGACAGGATATGTGGCAATAGTTCTCAAAAACACATGATTTGCCCTGACAGTTACTTCTCTGTAAAAGTCTATGACTGCTTGCTAGCTTGAGGCATCTCCCAGTGGCACTGCTGCCTCAGTTTCACTGCATTAAGATGCTTCCCAAAGGGACTGCACTGCCACAGAAGAACCTCTGCAAAGGAAACTGAGGCAGGACCATAGTGAAAGTCTTTGATGTGCAGAGATGCGGGAAGCCAGGCACCAGGCTCCTCCTACCTCTCCTTTGACTTAATATTCATTTTTATAAAAAGCCCTTCAAAGCAATGTGTCAATTACAAATTAACAGCTAGCATCACCAGTCTACACCTCAGTTTTCTTCCACTGCTATGATCTACTATATTATATGCTCTTAAAAGTTAACAGTTTAGAAAGTGTCTTAAAGTTGATTCTCAATAACTTCAGATTATTACAAATATCACATGCAAAGTTCTCTTGGGTTTCTTGTGTTAGTTCCTCTATGACATTTAAAAAGCCAAGGAAATTCTTAGAGTACAAATTACATTAACATGTGACCATGCACTGGCAAGAATAAAGGTAAATAACATTTTGTGTGTGTGTGAGTGCATGTATGGTAATATCCCCAAATGAACATTGCAAACAGGAAATTGAAATGCTTCAGTTGTGCATTTCTTATTTTAAAATGTTTTGGATTTCTTTTACATGTAACCTTAACTCTCACTTTCCTTTAGGTAATGCTTGATTTAGGGATGATAACACCCCTGTATTTTTTTTAATAGCAGTATGTTACTGATATGCACTCTCAGTCATAGCTGTGTCTATATCTAGTGTTGATGTTGTTTTTGTTTTAATTTGTGTGTGGGAATACAATTATAACCGGAAATTAAAAAATGGTGACCTCTTCCTTGCCCCACATAAAGTTAAGCATGTGTTTAAATGCATTGCTAAATCAAGACTTCAAATTAGGCAAAAACTCTCAGTAGAGAATTTTCCTCCTTTGTAGGAAGACTCAGCACTGCTGTGAAACTAGCTGAACAACAACTCCAGAGCTCTGCCTGCCCAGCATGCTGGGGTCAAGCTGGTAGGAAAAGGTACAGTGGATATGAGCACAGTTATGCCCTGTCCTCTGTTGGCATATGGGACCTAATACCAGCAGCCTAAATTACGGTTAATTCAAGAGAATTTTAGGCAGATCAGAGAATTACAGAATAATGTGTCTAAGTACAGGAGACAAAGGGCTTCTAACAAAACTAGATTTTCTGTCAGTCTTTGCTACCAATGCAAGGGGATCGGGTGGTGGGGGTGAGCTGGACTGGCCAGCCTATTCACTGCTCACAAAGCAATTTCTAGTGATAAACTACGGTTGCAACAGGAGAAGTCTTTCTGTGCCCTCTTCCTATAATGCTGCAATTTTCACAATGACTTGTTTGTACCAGTCACATAATCTCAGCTGAATATTTTTGAGAGATTCTTGGCCATCTCAGGTTAGTACACAGTGTATAATTTCCACAAGGAATTTAACATGATGGGGACCAGTGCCAGGTTTATACACAAGCCAAGTAAGCCATGTGTTGGAGATACCCAAGAAGATTTCTCAGAATTAAAATTGCTTTGGCTTAAATAACCTTTTCTATAAAGTCTACCACCAAAATTCTGAACCCTGACCTCCCCATCCCAATGCCATCAACTTCTCTTCCAGGAGTGCTGGACTACTACCATCATCCACAGATTGCCCAGCCTCACCTCAGACCTAGTCTAGGGGACACTATGGGAGCTAGACTACAAACACATTCTAAAGTCCTGTTCCACACCAGGCATTATCCTCGCTTAGCTGCTCCTTGCCAGGGGTATCACTGCTGCTGGGCCCAAGGGGCTGCAGCCTCCCACATCTGTGGTGCAGCCCTGGCAGTGGCAGGAGTGGGATCTGGGCCCTGGCTCCTGGCTGGGAGCAGCAGGAGCTGGATCTGGGCTGGGCAGCTCTTATAGTATAGGTTAAGAAAAAAAAAACATGAAAGGAAATTTCTTAAATGTTATGTGACGTGCAAAGAGAAGTGACAGGGTAAGTTACATTGCCGCTTCCGTTTACTAAGCTGATCTGTGTAATGTTCTTGTCTTCCTTTACATTAGAAGTCTTCAGTTTCATATATGCTAAGTAAGAAATCAAAGGTATTTTCATGTAAATGTATACACTAATGCATATAGGATTATTGCAACTTGCAAGATATATGTTTTGTTCAGAATACTGGTATTAATTTTTAATTACAAGCTACGTAACTACTTCTTTTAACTAAGTTCTGGTCTCTATTCTTGTTTTAATAAAATAAGTCTTCAGTTTCATATATACTAATTAAGAAATCATAAAGTATTTGATAATATAAATAAGGTTTTTTGCAAGATGTATGTTTTATTTAGTTCTTTTTTGTTGCATCTTTGCCTATGTGTATATTCAAATATAATGGTTTATAATTTCTTTTTTCAATAACCTTTCTGTTATAATGTAATAAACCTTTGTCTCTTTATTTTTTTATGGTATGGGTCCCATGAATCTTAACATATTGTAGGACCTCAGCATGTCTTAATCTGGCCCTTGCGGGGACAGAGCCCTGCATCAAATTCTAGAAGGACGGCTCTTAGCATCCAAACTACAGGAGAATCCAATGAAGTGGGATTTTCTCCCACAAAAGCTGATGAGGTATATAAATTTGTTAGTCTTTCAAAGTGCCACACAACTCCTTGCTTGTTTTGCTGAACTAGACTAACATGGCTATCCCTTTGGAATTTAACTCTGTTTACCGAATAAGGACTGATGACACACAGGTGAACCTTAATTTTTGTTCAGTGAAAAGCAGTCATTGCATACACACTAGACCAGTGGGTCTCAAACTTTTACAAGTCCTGACACACCTGGTGGCATATTGTGACCCTACAGGTCACACCTGTGGCCCCCCCACCACACTCCAGACCAAAGCCAGCCATCTCTTCCGCTCTTTGCAACACACTTACTGTTACCACTGTGTGGTGAGACAGTAATGTGTCCTAACGCAGTGGTTAAGAACCACTGCACTGGCCATTATGGTGTATAAGAGTTGTCTAATAGTTGGTTTTCATAAAACTATTTTATGAAGATTTATTTTTAGTGTTTGCAGGTGGAACACTAGAAGATGTGGATGATACAGAAGGTAGATGTTATCCCAAAAGAAGAACTTTGTAACCAGTTTCAGTAAATTGCCTATCGTATTCTGTAAGGGCAGCTCTGACCTGTTTAGCGGCTGCTAAAGTTACAGTAATATCCTCAAGTAACGACCTTTTAACTTTGAAACCTTAAGCATGTCGGTTTCTTCAAACAGTTTTATTTAGAAAAACCACATGATCAGCCCATTTGGCTTCTATGGATATGACAAGGTAACAAACGTAGCACAGTTACAGATGTTGGACCACATTCACGGCTGATATATATTGATGTAAATCTGTTGAGGCTAATGGAGCTATTCCATTTTTACCAGCTAAGGATCTGGACCAGTACATGTATCTTTGGTAGTATGCTTTCAAAACCATAGACTTGCAAAACAAAACAAAACAAACAAAAAAGCATACATAAGTGATGAGGCAGGTCAGATGTGTGTTTTAATGCCTTAATCTCCATTTCTGGTTACAAAAATATCTTATTTTACTGTTTTAAACTAAATAAGATTTTTTAAAAACTCTGCAACTTCAATCCAGTCCTTAAAATGTTAATTACCTCTGTTTCCTCTACAAGCAGCAACGTCTAGTACTAAAATGTTGACTCAAGTATTATGGATTAGAATTTAAATTTACCTTGATAAATTGAAGAACAGTCTGAAATCAACAAGATGAAATTCAATAAAAATGGGTGAAAATTTCTTATCCTTAGGAAGGACAAAAGCAAATGCAGAAATACCAAATGAGATATAACTGGGTATGCAGGAGTACTGCAGAATAAGATCTGAGGATTTGAGAGGATCACAAACTGAATATGAGTCAACTCTGGTGCAGTTGCAAATAACATGTGGGGATGCAGTACCAAGAACGATGTATGTAGGAAACAAGGTATGAGTCTTCGACTCTAGTCAGCATTGATGGAACCTCGGCTAGAGTACTGTGTTCAGTTTTGGCTACCATGCTTAGAAAGATGAGAAACCCAAAAGAGTCCAGAGGAGAGCAATAAAAGTGATAAAAGGTTTGGAAACTTGACTTGTGATGAAAGCTTGAAAAAAATGGCCATGTTTAGTCTTGAGAAAAGAAGGCTAAAGGGGAATGTGAGAACCCTCTTAAATATGTATAAAGAGGATGGGGATGATCAGTCATTCTCCATGTTTGAACTGATTATGTCCTGTCCTACCCTTGATCTGCATCAAGGAAGCTATTTTAAATTAGCTATTAAGAAAATCTTTCTAATTTTAAGGATAGGCAAGTGCTAGAATATGTTGCCAAGGGAAGTTGTGGAGTCCCTAACACTGGAAGATTTTTAAAACAGTTTGGACAAACACTTGTCAGGGATGGTCTAGGTGTACCTAGTCCTACCACAGTGTATAGGGTTGGCTTAGATGACCTCTTGAGCTCCTATCTAGCACTAGGTTTCTCTGATTCTGTGAGGCTTCCTGTGTAACTCATCAACCCTTCCTTGAGTCATGTCCAGTGGTTAAAGTATAATTTGGCTGGCCCCCATCCTGTATCGTCCAGGCCCCCTTCGTGCATGTGCAGGCCCCTCAACCCAGGTAGGCATTTGCAACCACTTCTTAGTACCACATGAATTGGTTATCGCCATGCCCATTCAAATCTGCCCCACACCCCCATTCCACATTGTGGCAGTGCCCACAGCAGGAGCCACCCGAGAGGAGGCTGGGCCCCATGCTCGCTCACTAGTGGTAGCAGGGCAGACCTCACTGGCCTCCAGAAGTGCATGGTGCAGCCCCAGACTCCTGAGGGCCAAAGTGGGGGAGAATCTCTCCTTACTCCCCCTGCTGTTCCAGGCTACACTCTGAGGCTCATACATCTAGTGCAGCCTGCCCTGGGCATGTGCAGGGGAGCCAGCCGGCACTTTTCACAGCTGGGTAGGCACGCCTCCCCTCTTTTTATAGTGTTGGCTACCATGCTGGAATGTACCGGAAAGCAGCGATCCAGCTCGTTTTTCTATTTTTACAGGCCCCAGAATGCTGGCCCCTAAAAATAGTGGCCCAGAACAGTGTTCCAGTGTGCTCCAGCCTACTTTAACCTCGGGTCATGAAGACACACAACATACCAGTCATTGCTTCTCCTGTGGAGAATTATTGAGAAAGCAGAGGACAGGTATAGGTGAATCTATGAATAAGATAAATAATTCAGAAGAATTTGGCCCTTGCTGTCCTGCAGTGTCGTCTTGTGGTCCTTCTCAAAGTCAAGCTGCTGCATTACACACAGTTACATATTACAAATGCTGCCAAAAGTCCCCGCCCAGTCTCCAAATACCTGACAGGTTGGTTAGGGCACTGCCCAACATGATGTTCAGTACAGAAATCTGAATCTGCTGCTTACACTGCACTGTGGTCTTACTTCCCCTTGATCCCTGAGATGAGATTGGAAGAAACCAAGACATTGGAAGTACTAAACCTCATCTTTGCCTAGAACAGGGAATGACCACCTAACTTTATAGTGCCAAAACATAATCAGAATGGAATTGATTTCTGCCTCTCTCTCCTCTCACTTGTTGGAACCCACTGGATTCTTACTGAAAAGGAAATTGAGAGCATAAGTTCCTGTGTTTTCAAAACCTGAAGTTCTCTTGAATCCTCAGCATATTCCAGACAATGGATAGCACACTTCTTTTATGATGTATAGAATGACTTGTTTGGTTGGCTGAGTCACAGCTGTTCATTGGTCCCTTAATTCACCTCAGCAAAGACAGTGCAATCTTGTAGTTAGGACATGTGGTCGGGTGTCATAGGTTTGATGGAAGGCTCAGATCTCTGAGCTAACCAGCTGTGTGACCTTGCATAAGCCACTCTGTGCCTCTGTTTCCCCACCTGTACCACACCTCTGTCACAGGAATATTATGAGGTTCACTCAATAAATCCCTTGTGAACCCCACTATCGTGCTCCAAAGACAATGTTTCACAGGCACTAAGTATTACTAATATGTCCTGTCACTGATATTCTATTTCTCCTCCTGATATCTGCCTCTCTCCAGATGCTCACTTGGCTGTCTGGGATCATATGCTGTTTTGAGCCATCTCCCACTGGTGTCTCTTCCACTGACATTGATGAATGAGGCATTTGGTTATATGTAGTAGGTGCAGAGTGAAGAAAGGGAGGTCTATTGGTTAAGGCACTGGCCTGGAACTAGGGAGCCCCAAGTTCAGTTTCCTGCTCTGCCCCAGACCTCATGTGTGACTTTGGGCAAGTCCTTTTGGATCTCAGTTCTGTATTTGTAAAATGGGGATAACAGCCCTGTCCTACACCCAAAGCATGTTGTTAGAATACCAAGATCAGAGATTGTGAGGAATCAGACACTACAGTAATGGGACATGCATAAATAACAGTGATAGAGAGGCACAGGTTGATGGATCAGAAGTAATTGCTTTTGATTTCCTTTGTTTTAAAAGCCAGACAAGATTTCATACCATTTGAAATGCCACTCAGCCCAGCCTATGGGACTGGCAATTAGAGCTGATCATAATCTACAAGATATGCTTTGGCAATAAAATTAATAGAGCTTATTGTGTTCTTGCAGGATGCAGATTTAGTTGTGTGTGATGGTGGGAGAGAAACTATTGGATTATGATTACATTTTTATCTTTGTTTGTATGGTCTACTAGGCACTTTTACAAACAGGTAAGAAGACAAAGCTAAAAGGGACCTGAAATTCAAACAGAGAGCAAACCAATGACATTAGAGTGGCTGAATTGTAGAAATGTATGTGTTGAAAGGACCTGAAAGGTCATCTAGTTCATTCTCCCATTCTGAAGCAGGATCGAGTATATCTAGACCAGAGGTTCTTGACCTTTTAGAGGCCCTGCACCCCCTAAAGTGATACGTGTTACTCCTGCACCCATTGGACTCCCCTTCTATAGCCATAAACATTACTCTTCACCCCTTGGACTCTCACCCCCTACAGTGCACCCCTTGGACACCCTTCCCACACCCCTAACAGGTGCAGGCATGCCAGGTTAAGAAACCCAATCTAGACTATTCCTGAAAGGTGTTTGCATAACTTGTTCTCAATCTGACAGTGTTCAGACAGGGATTCCATCACTTCCCCTGGTAACATATTCTAGGATTTACCTATCCTTCCAGTTAGAAAGAGTCCTAATATTTAACCTAAATCTCTTTTGTTGGAGATTGAACTGATTGCTTCTCCTGCTTTCAGCAATATAGAGAACAATTAATAAACGTCTTCTGTGTAAAAGCTGATAAGTTCCACAAAGGTAGCCATATTAGGCTAGTTCAGCAAAACAAACAAGGAGTGCTATGGCACTTCTAAGGACTAACAAATGTATTTATCTCATGCGCTTTTGTGGGAGAAAATCCAACTTTGTCAGACACTTTGAAGATGTTAATGTATTTGAACTCTGTCATCAGGTCAGGAGTCTAGTGACACTTGCTAGGCTCTAAGGGTACATTTATACTGAAGCCTTAGGTTGACTTAAGGAAGGTCAAGTTGACCTACAGACCCCCACAGCCACATGGGGCTTTTATTAAATTGACTTATGTGCTTCCTTAAGTTGACTTAATAACACCACCTCTAAAGAGTGACATAATGCTTAATTCGACCTTATTAAGTCGACTTAAGCCAGTGCAGACAGGGAAAAGCCCTGAAGTCAACCTAATTGGCCTCCAATCCCCAGAGTTCCTGGCCACCAGGAAAGGTTGCCCTAGCTCCTGCCAGTGTGGACAAGGGCAGTCGACAGAGTTTCTAGTGTGGACCATCTCAGTCAACTTAATAAGGTTGACTTTAAGTTGGCTTGAAGTTGACATTGTTAAGTCAACTTAACAGAGCTTGCAGTGTAGAAATATCCTAAAAGTGGCATTAGATTCCTTGTTTGTTTTATTGAACTAGACTAACATGACTGCCCAAGATAGGTACTATGTTTGCCCTTCTCCTGTCTTCTGGATATCTGTCCTCTAGGAGTTCTCAAAGATAATGACTGATTGTTTTAGCTAGTTCCTTAAGTACTCTAAGGTGATTTTCCTTAGGCCCTGCCAACTTGAAATTTCTAACTCATCTAAACTTTCTTTAATTTTTTTACTTGGTCAGCTAATACTAATTGTGTTATGCTTCTGGGCACTATTAAACATTTTAGTGAAGTCTGGGCCAAATAGCTATCAAACACCTCAAGCTTCTTTGTATGGTCCATTTTTAGCTCTCTTCCCTTGATGAGTAGTGGACTTGTACTTTACTTCTCCCCTTCTCTTGCTCCTAATGTATTGAAAGAATCTCTTCTTATTACTTTTTATGTCCCTTGCCAGATTTAACTTATTTTTTGTTTTAGCCTCAATGTATACCTATATGCTTTGTGCTATTCTTTGTACTCATCCTTAGCAATTCATTTGACTTTCCACTTTTTGTAGGATACCTTTTTTATTTTTAGTTCATTGAAGAGCTTTTGATGCAGTCATACTGGCCGTTTACTGTTATAACTGGTTTTTTTTCCATTGCATCTGGATCATTTACTGTTTTAATATTTTTTCTTTGAGAAACTGCTAGCTTCCTAACCACCTTTCAGTGTTAGATTTGCTTTCAAAGGGACCCACCTACCATTTCTCCAAGTTTCTTTGTGTGTTTGTTTTGTTTTGTTTTTTCAAGTCTATTGTCCTTAGCTTGCTCCTTCCATCACCTTTAATACGAATGTTCTTAATTTAACAGGGTTTTCTGTCATCTAGTTTACTCTCTTCTATGAGCTAAGCCCTGGTGTTCATGGGTCTTTTTACTGTTTCCAGAGTCAAGTCTTTAGTGGGAGGCAGCAAGTGACCACACTAGACAAATTTGCTCACATTCTACCACAGTGTTACAAGTAAAGTGAACAAACTATGCAATGAGCATAACTTATCTTTACAAAATCAGTGAAGTAAAGATGGAATTAGCAAGTACTTTCATATTTAGGTAGTCCATTGACATGACACACGTACAAGCCTACTATATTTCTGTTATTTTTAAGTCACTCTTCGTGACCAATATTATCATAAGGGATTTGGAAATGAATAATCCAAAAGTCCTAACATATGAAAGTGTAATTAAAAAAAAAAGAATGCAAGCCTAGGGAATAGGAAGAATACTAGAAAGGGAAAGATTCTCAAATAACTGAAAAATGTTTACTTCACAAGACTGGAAGAATGAGAGGCATCTTACACAGGGCATAATCTTTCCAGAGTGAAGTAAAAACACGAAAACAATTTATTCTAACATTAGATGTAGCATTCAGTTTGACATAGTTTATGTTCTTTCCTTCATAAAAGAGGTCCCAGGTCTATATGACTAATGAAACCACACTCAGTGAGTGGTACTTCAGAGGCACTCTGCATTGACCAAACTACTTCTGTTGAAGAAAGTAGTTTTGTCTTTAACTGAAATGTAAGCAAGATGAGGCCAGTTCCAAAGATTTCTGAATATTTCAATCATGTCTACTTAGTTTTTGTTTTGTTTTTTAAATCTGTATCAGTTTCTTCCCTGCACAATAAGAAATGACATGCTTTCCTCACTTGTTTTTCTTTAGGAATGTATTCTATTCAGCCCTAAGACAATACAAACAGCACGTTTCTAGATCAACATTTTGAAGGCCTTGCCATGCACCTGCATTCTGCTTGTCCCTGAGTTGGATCCAGTGATTAAAGTATAATTTAATGAGCCCCAGAACCTTCCTAATCTCTGGGCCCCTCTTCCTGTACTGTCCGGGCCCTCTTCATGCATGTGTGGGACCCATTTTTCCAGATTCTGGAATCTGCACCCCGGAACTCTGGCCCATCAGATTTTTGGGGTTGTGGTATGGTGTTGCTAGGCATTCCCGTCTACTTTGACCCCCAGTTAGATCTCCATCCCTTTCAGTGTATAATTCATTTTGAAAAAGGAGATTTCGTTTGGATTTACTTACGGAACACTCAGTTTGGGAAATTTCTGAATATCATTTTCAGACATGTTCTGAAACAACAGAAAGACACAAGGTATTTGTTACAAAATCATCCATATATCAGATTTGGACTTAATAAAGCTTTGATGTTCTTCCACCTGTCAAGAAGTTATAATGAACAGAGCTTTAATAAGTAGAAAATGAATGAAGAACAGGTACAAACCTAAGCCCCTGTTGAGCATTTAGGATCCATTTCAGGATATTACTTAAGCATGTGCCTAGGCACTCATATTCAATCAATGGTACTACAGCTATGCTTCAGCTTCAGAGTGTGGTTAGGTGCCTTGGCATATTGTGTCCTCAATTGGATCTCTCCTTGTGCTATGCTGCTTGGCTGACCCTCTGGGTTACTGGGGGCTGAGATTTAAAATGTTCACCTGCTGCACCTGGAGGCAGTAAATTAAAACCCTTCCTTCAACAGCTTATTGCCTGTAGCTTGTCATGATTACTAGAACTATATAGAAAAAATTAAGCAAAATTTCAAGCATACACCAGGAGAGTATTTTACACCTTAATCAAGAGACCCAAAAGCCCATTCCATGGTCCCTAGGGAAATGCATGATCAGTTTAAGCAGTATAAAGCCGGACACACATTTTTAATGAAAAAAAAATCTGTTTTCTTATTTCTCTCTTCCCTTCTCCTTCACTCTGCTTTGCTAGATCTTGACCCTCACTTAATGTTGCCCTGTGCCTGCACTCATCTAATTCATTGGTTAATAAATCTCTGTGCTTGGTGCCAAAGAAGTGAAATATCCATTGAGATAATACCTTCCATTGCTATGAACACAGTTCATACAGACAGTGGAGAGCCATCTCCTCTTGAAATGTAACCTGATAATTATAGATGTCAACACCAGATAGTTCATAGAGTCTATTGATGTCCTCATCCACGGCCATTACACTTCTGGTGGGCAATGCATAAACTTTCTGCTTCTCACTGAGAGCTCTACAGCACAAAGTGGAGTATTTTTCCCCCTAGCTCATTTGGTAAAGCAGCTGCCATTTTAAAAGCAGTGTGTGTGTTTAAATGAAAAGAGCTGGTTTTGGTTGTTGAAGGCAGAGGTGGGCAATGCTCTGTGGTTTTGCCTTTCAGGCGTTCTTTTTATTCATACAGTGTTAGCAGCTTTTAGTTCTGCTGTGAGTCTGGGGTTGGAGCCAACTCAAAACTTCAAGCTGCACTTCCTTGAATCATCAGGTCTCCAAGTTGCACACCAAAATCATATGAAACTCTGTACTTCATGCTGTATCAATACGAGACCATAAGCTGACAGACCATAAGTTATGAAACCATAAGTTTCCTTTGAATCGGAGGCTAGGTTTGTTTGACTGGATGGATCAAGAGTCTTATGCTGGCAATGTGCTCTGAAACCAGGCTGGCTTTGCGCTACCCAGTTACCACTGAAAATTTTGCATATATATATATGCATATATATATATATATATATTTTGGATATATTACCCACCATGCTTAGCACAATCCTAAGGGCTCCACAGGACTCATGTGTTTGAGGACTCATTAGACATGATGTCACAATGACAAGGTGCAGCATAGTATGCGAGATATAAGGAAACTTTAACGTACACCGGGGGTTAAGGTAAAACAGTCATAAAGTTTTGCATAATATTTAACTGATTTCTAAATACTTGCTTTTAGGGAAATGGGATTGTGGTCTGCCTCCCCCCTCTCAAAACTTGCAATTAAAGGCATAGATTGTCCCTGGCCTAGCTCAAATGTGTGGCGAGGGTTCAAGAAATCCTGCTCTTGCTCTTTTGTACATCTTGTGCTAGGACCAGAGACTATCATGGAAACAGCTCCGACCAGGAACTTGTGATGCTCTGAATTGTGCAAACAGAGAAAGAAGAAATGGGGCTATGTCCCCCTATCCTCCGTAACACTGGCCTCCTGCATGAGATGAAGAAGTTGCATCTTCTAGACGTACCCATCTCCTCATTAGATGAAGTTCCATATTACCTCCAGCAGGGTCAAGTGTCTCTATGGCATAATTTGGCTCAATATGAGAGAAGTGAAAGACATGTATGTTATACATGCTTTTAAAAGGACATGGAAATTGCCTGTGAAACAACATAGGGGGCTTTCATGTTCAGCTGTCAACTTTAGACCCTATCTGATCAGCTGGCAAGTAAAAATGTGTGTTAGGTTTTTCTAACTGCCAGTTTCTTAAAGTTCTCTTGCAGCCAGAAAGTCAGGCTAGGTTCCTGCTGGTTTGTACATCATGAGCAATAAGTGGTCTCTAATCAGAATTTGGTGAACAACTCTATTGAACAATGGCCAGCCTATAGCAGAATCTAGTTGCTATCCCCAGAAATGTCTTGGTTCTGAAGAATTAACACTGATAATATGTTATGTTTCTCTTAGAGAAAAATCCTATAGTGGGGTGGCCAAACTGCAGCTCTTTTACAATTGAAGTGCAATTTCTGGAACTCCTTACACCCCTATTCTTTGCCTAACAGACTGAGGTAGGGAGCTTGGGATGTGAGTGCCAAGGCAGGGTGATGGAGTGTGGGACTTCTGCCCTTCAGAGAGGGGAGGTCTTAGGGTGTCTGCCCCATGGGAGGTTCCTACTAAGTCTCAGGGCTTCTGCTCCCTGGGAGGCACCTGCTGAGGCTCAGGACTCAGCAGGAGAGGGGGTGAAGACCAGGCAGGTGTGCCCCATGGGGTAGAAGATCCAAGTCCTGACAGGCATGCCCCACAGGGCAGAAGCCTTGAACCCAACCACCCTGCTGTAGGGTTAAAGCTTGAGGCCTGGAGCCATGCCCTAGTTCTTGGACATCTGAAGATTGTTGTATGCAGCTCAGAGGGATGGTAAGTTTGGCCACACCTATAGAATCATAAAATTTAATAATACATTTAACTAAACTCATAGAACTCTATTATAGGAATGTGAGTGTCTCTGTTAAATTCAGCAGCTTGATTTAAAAATTCTGTAGGAAAGACATATCTCTTTTAATTTCTATAATGTTTTAGAATGATTTCAAAAGAAGCCTGTTGAGGGATCTCTAATATATTCCATATAACTTTTTCATGCAGGTAGCCAGCAAAGTAAGAATCATGCTTCAAACTAGGATGTAGGAGTGGGAGTTGAATGAGATGGCACCATTTTTTTTTGTCCAGTTCCTTGTATGGCTTTGTGAGTGAACACAAACCTCATGAATATTCATTTTTAATAGCATCTGTGTAGTCAGACTTAATCTGGCAGGTTCTAATGACTTTTGTAAGATGTAGAAAAACAATTACCCTTAAGAGAAGCAACTGATTTCTTATGCATTGCCCAACAGTCTGGAGTTTTCCTTGTCAGTTCCTCCTCCAATGTTATGCTTGTGCTTTGCGTCTGCAAGTTTTCTAATCCACAGTGGTCATGTAGGTACAAAACTGAGAACAAACACTATATTGGGAGATCTGAGAAAGTAGCAGCTACTTGCTTGCCTAATAGAAAATTCAGTGGCTGATCCATAGGCTATTTCTGCAGGGGAAAAAAAAAGGACTTGTGCTGGGCTCTAAACCAGTTATTTGTAATAAGCACTTGGGAAAGAGTGCAGGGTTGCAGAAGACAAAGACCCATCACTGCCTGGGAACCTCACAGGTGTCCCTATGTTGCAGACCATTATCACTCAGAACTTCACAATGGTAGCAGAGCTAGAACTCAAAGCTGCCTTTTCTTAAACACAGGTGTCTAGCAGAACTGATTACGAATTTTGCAAGGGAAAGGTTTTCGTTCTTCACAAATCTTCTCAGGGCCAAGATGGAACATTTAGTTCCAGCTCAGAGCAGGGACTTGAACATGTGCCTCTCAAAGCCCATGCATGTGCCCTACATCCCAGACTCTCTTTGTAGCAGCTCCTTTTCCATATTTCCAGATTAAGTCTGGGGAAACAGATGCTATTAACATGACTGTATGGAGGTTTTGTATTCAGTCACATAGCCATCCAAAAAAATGGGAAATGCAAAACTGATACCATGGTACTGAACAGATCCAGACCCATTTCTTAATATACTGATTTATCCTTATATGTAGGAACAGTCCTACAGAATGTGGCAGAGACTAAGATATTTGGATAATATAAATTACTCTAACCTCCAAGACTATAGACTTCATCTCTCTCTTCCCATTCTAATGAATACTTAATTATTTATACAAATTAAACTGCTTTAGGAGGGGAGATTGAGAAAGAGCCACCCAGAGCAGGCAATAGCCTCATGGTTAGGGCACTTGGCCGGAAGGTGATTCAGAGCAGGAGCTTGAGCCTGTGGGCTTCTCTGCATGCTGTGTTAGTGTAAATTCTAGTGTGCACCAATGTGTCATGCACTAGAAGTTCCCTAATGGGCACTGATGTCATCTCAAGACCACATCAGTGTGCACCAGTGCATGCCAGCAGGGTACAGAGGGACAGTAGTGAAGTGCGTGTGCATGTATATACATCTTTTTATTTACAGGACTCTGAAACTCTGGTTAATAACAGTGACTGTTATTAGACTATTAAATCTCTGTGTGGTACAACATATAAGGTACTGCATGAGTGTTAGAGTTGTGTATTCTATTCCTAGCTCTGCAACTGACCTGCTTTTGTCAAGTCACTTCCTCCTTGAGTACCTCAGTTTCCTTTCCCATCCTTTGCCTTTCTTGTCTGCTTAGATTATAAACTGTGTGTGACTGGGCTGTTGCTAAGTGGGGGTGTGGTGATTAGCACATTGTTGCCTGTAATATAAATAAGATAAGGAACATTACCCTACGTTCAATTCGCCACATAGAATGTAAACTTTTTCTGCAATAAAGCTTTTAAGGAGAGCCAGATCTTACCACCAGATCTGGACTGTCTATTTCAAATTTCAGAGATACTGTATGCATTGAGAGGATTGAGAACAGCATCCCTGTTTAACGATCGACCCACTAGGATTCCACTATTTCTAGATTCAAAGGGGCAGCCATGTTAGTCTGGTTCAGTGAAACATGAGTCCCGTGGCACTTAACCACTAACAAATTTATTTATTGCATGAGCTTTTGTGCAATAAATAAATTTGTTAGTCTTTAAGTGCCACAAGACTCTTTGTTTGTTTCACTATTTCTAGATAATGCTGATTTCCTCATACACATAATTCTTGTGTTTATGATGAATTCAGATCTTCAGAAGAGGAAAGACTTTTGAAGATTGTTGCCTGAAGAAAAGGCATAACTCTCTTTACTGCCACTCTTTTACATGAGGGCAATCACATGGCAAAAAGAAACTCTGTTTATGCTGGGTAAAAACCGAGACCTGAGTCTTGACTTCCAGTCAGACCTATGCCTGTGAAAATGCGAATGTTCAATGGACAGAAATAGACTCTGCTTCAAGGCTCACCCACAAAGACCAACTATCATTTGTGAGTCTTGTGCTCTTTTTCATCAAGGAGAAGGACAGACTGAGCCTTGAAATTGTTTCCAAGCTGTGTTTTAAAGATACTTATCAAGTTTTTTGTCAAAATAAAACTGTCACACCCCTCCCCCCCCCCGATGCCATCAAGTAATGTGGACTTGAGGCAATAGTAGCTGTACAAATGAGTACTAATGGTTTGCCAGCTTTTTAATTATTAAGGCAGACGAACTGCAGGTGTCAATCAGAATATATTCATTAAGTTCATTGTGGCCACACTGAATTACACTCACAGTGAATCAGGTCTATTAGCTTTGATGATTACACATACCACTGATTTACTTGCTGTTTCAAAAAAAACTGCTATGCTTTTAAATATAGGGCTTAAATAGTGGCCCTAGGCATAAATGTCTCCAGTACAGGTTTAGATATTAGAGGCAAGTGGGTTGCTCTACTCTGTGAAGGTAGGCGGGGAAATTTGACAAACATCAAGTTATTGCTACAGCATGAAAAACAAGCATTTCCTATAAAAGACTAGAAATATATAAGCAAATATTGCTGTTGTGGACCTTCTTTTCCTTTAAAAATAGATGTAAAATGCATATGCGAGCTAAATGCAGCCAATGAGTTCCTGGTGTTTAGTGTCTGTACTTTAAAATAAGGATTTTTGGTATAAAACAGGATGTAGCTCGTAAGCCTGGATGCTGAAGAATTTTTAGGCATCTTACTCCCATTGATTTCAATAAGAGTTGAGTGCCTAAATAGTTTTGAGTAACCAGGCCGTAATATATAAGCAACTGTGCAGAAGCACAAAGACCACAAGGAATGCTTTGTATTGCAAAGCCAAGGGGAAGCCAAGTGACAATTTATATTGTGATTAGAATTTTATTGTTGAGCTTACCAAAAACCTTTGTCCACTTATGCTGTGTTTTCTGACGACCTTTTCACAGTCCTTATACTTTAACTGTGAACAGAGAAAAAAAGATTGTTAAACTTCTATAGATTTGTTAAATCTAAGAGTGGTTTGAGGTGTCAGTTCAGCAAAGCACTTATGCACAAGTTTAGCTTTAAGCACATGCTTCCATCCCTACTCAGCAAGCATCTTTGTACATGCTGAAGTCTGCACTGCCTTATTTAGAGATTTTTAGCTAGTGTATATTAGCTGTGTTTGTGGTCTAATCAGGAGAAACCCGTCAGGCAGAAAGGCAGCCCCCATACTCTGCTGCTCCAGTTGTATGGTGGAGAGCTATGTCTCCCCTTACGACAGCCAGTACACTTGCCCCCTTATTAATACATTGGTCTATTTTAATTCCAACATTTATGAGATGATCCCATCAGACAATCTCAGCCACATTGACTATGTCTACACTTATACTTTAAATTGAATTAATGATTGATTCAATTTAAAGTATTGCATGGCTACACTACCTTTCCTTAGTTTGAAATAAGGACCTCCAACAATTTGAAATAAGGAAAGGTCATTTTGAAATTATAAAACATCCTTTAAATTCAAAACAATGGATAAATTTAACTTATTCGTTCAATTTAACCCAGTGTAGCCATGTAAATTTGAACTAACCATTAGTTCGAATTAACACTTTTTGCCCTTCTTCCTCTCAGGGTGCCTTCCTCTTTCTATATATTGGGTGGAGGCACGGCCCTTCTTGGGGGCCATCTTGCCACACCTTCCATGGTGCCCCTCTCCTAAATCGAACTAGCAAGTCCTGTCCATGGATAGGCTAGTTCGAATTGGGTTTCTAGTTGAGCCATGTTAATTTGATTTAACTTAATTCGATTTAGTGATTATTAGTTCAATTTAATTAGTTCGATTTAAGTTAATTTGATTTAACAATCTAAGTGTAGACATAGCCATTTAGAAAAAATACAGCACTCCTTTCCTTTCTTGAAAAGAAACAGAGCAATTTCCTCACAAATCACCTTATCAAAAAGCTTTGGAAAATCAGTGCCCCTGACACTGTGCTTTCAAATGACAGACATCTTGGATTAGTATGGGGACATATGTTCAGAACCAAAGAGTGTAGAAAAGGGACGTCCTGCTCCTAGACCAGGGGTCTCAAACTCAAATCACCATGAGGGCTGCCTGAGGGGCACACCACTGAAATCTTTTCATATAATAATATTGCAAATATTGGTAACAATAGTGTCATTGCGGGCTCCAGGAAATAGCTTTAGGGGCCACATGTGGCTCTCAGGCCGCGGGTTTGAGACTCCTGCCTTAGACATTTCACATTGTCCTCTCTGGTACTTCCCTACTATGCCAAAATGGCACACCTATAACTTTGTACATCACCTTTTAATTTTCTTGTCTTCTTTATGAACATTATTGGCAATATCACGAAATACAGGGACCCCATTTGTGCAACAGGACATGCACACAAGAAAAAGACTGTCCCTGTCTTACAGAGCTTGCAAATTTAAATACAAGAAGTGAGACTCTGCGTTAAGCCAACAAACAGATAGGGAGACAAGGTCACAAAACTGATTATGAAACAAAATAAGCAGCAGTTTGTAGCTGCCTAGACATTGAACATTTTGTAGGTATCATGGCAGAGGAGCATCTGAGGCAAGATTTGAAGAAGGACAATGTTTGTGGATTTTTACAGAGAGCTCCTTGATCTTCATGTCTGCACACATTTGGGGAAACAGGATAGTGCAGTATTATAGTTTAGATGTCTTAACAGTTAATGCTCAGTTTTAGTTACAGAAGATGGTTGGCTTTCCATTGACTTTGATAGATTCTGGCTCAGGCCCATATCTGGAGAAGCCCAGGTTGTGGGAGGAGAAAGATGGCTTTTTGCTGCCTTTTCACTTGCCAAATCATAATCAGACTGGGGGCTTGTCTGTTTAGGAATGCTCCTGACGTCACATCTACTTTCCATAGCCACTTATTCTGCTCTTGTGGCTGGAAGAATTTGCCTGCCCTGGGGGAATTCCCCAAGACAGCATTCAGTCGCTGTTATACTGTTCCAGAACAGGGAACATGATCAGCTTTTAACTGTGTATTGCTTTAAGGGCTCATCCTGAAGACCCTTAGGCATATGAGAAAAGTTACTTATATGAGTAACCCCCAGTTGCTCATGTGTTTGCAGGAATGGATCCTAACTCTGGAAACCATTTTGGAATGCAGGCTATATTAAAGACTTTGTACACATGAAGGATCTAATTTTACAATAATTCCTCCTTGTCATACTTGCTGCCATGATACTGGCTGCAATGGGACTGCGTATGGCAGTAAACATTACATCTGGAAGGAAGAATCTGTATGTTTGTTTTTCTTCATGATTTTGCCAGTGGCTAAAACTCCTCTTTTCTGGCTGTAAATGAATTCAGAAATTTACAAATATAACCTTGCTTCCTTTTTCTCAAAAAGATCTGAGACCCGAGTTGTCAATGCTAGCCTTTTATCGCTTCCTGCTGAACAAGGGATGTTTTGATCAATCAAAAGCTACATTTTATTAAAAATAGTCATTTTAGTTCAGTAGCTCCTCTGAGTTCCAGTCATGGAGCAGAACCCCTGATGTCAGGTGTTATGCAATAGAGTTAAATTTCAGGGCCACATAGGTAGTGCTGATTTAAGCTGATATTAAAGGTGGTAGAAGACTACAGAATCAGGAAACCAGAACCATTGTTTCCCTACACTCTGTGTGGTTATTTACACTGGTGGAAATGATTTTTGTGGAGTTGGGATTGCTCAGAGCCTTTGAAAATCCTCTCCATAGTCCTTGTTTTGGGAGGGAAAATTAGTGGCTGCTTTTCAAAAGGTTGGTCTTAATCTTTGGAACTCACCGCTGCAAAACACGTTTGAGGCAAATATATTACTCAGATTCAAAAGAAGATTCATACATTCCTAAGTATAATGAATAGCATCCTCAATTTGTCTTTATACGATACAAATTGTGAGAGCCAATCAAAGGGAGGAGCGTCCAGTGGTAAGGACCACTACATAGGACTTGAGAGACTTGGATGTATGTCTTTGCTCTGCCACAGACTTTCTGTGCGACTTTGGGCAAGACCTTCTTCCTCAATTCCCCATCTGAAGAAGGAAATGTTTCAACTCCCCACTACCGAGGAGTTTTGAGGATTAATAGCCTAAGAAGTGTGAGTAATGTCAGTGGCCATATATGATAGCTAAATATATAATTCCTTGTCTCTTACAGCATAAATGTATAAGTAAATGGTACCAGAAAGCCATTTCACTCCACTTAGTAGTTTCTAGTGAATGGTGATATAAAACCTTGTGCACCAGTTAAGAAGTGTGTTTTTCTTTTAAGCTGCTGAACTTGGATTTAAATTTAGCTCTAAATAAGGATAAGATCTGTTACATTTAAGATGTCTCAAGATCTTGGTTTCACTCTATTACATAACTAAGCAGGAGCAAAACAGTTGGACCTAGAGTACTGCAAAAGTTGGCAGTTTTATTTCACAGGCAATCCGGAAAGTGCTTGCTTTGGTTTTGATCTGTGCTCCTTTGCTACTCGTGACTTCACTTTGCATTTTGGTTTTGAACTTGTCCCAACTCCCCAAACGAAACCCAGTGAAAGCTGTTGAAACCATGAATTTTGCATGATTTCAATATGAAAAAATAAACTGGCCCAGGTTTCTTTGATATTAGTTTCATATTATCCACTTGAACCTGGATAAGATTTACTGGAATGGTTTCAAAACCTTAGCACATCTTTTGGTTTAAATTTTCACATTGTAATGAAGGTTTTGTAATTTGTCCTGAACATCCACTATAGCTAGGCTGGAAACACAATTGCTATCACTGATTATTAAAAACTGAGGGAAAGTATGGAAAATATACGTACTGATGAATAGATTTACAATTCAGTAAAAGGGACGAAACTCAATACAGACTTACTCCCTGTACAGTTTTGGCTAGTATCAGTGTGGTTGCAGAGGGTAAATCAACACTGAATTTTGCCTATTCTTTTAAAGAATAGGCAAAAAATAGCCACACCCCATGTGTAAAAATCTTTCATTCTGCAAAATGAAAGTTAAAAGAAATCATAGGAGCAAAGAGATGTCAAAACGTATGAAATCCCCAGCAATCTTTGGCTACTACATTAGGGAAAAGGGGGGATGTAAAAGAAGCCTGATGCCTCCTAAGCTGGGGAGAAGAGATGACAAAAAAAATGTGGATTTTGTCTGAGGTGGGGAGGATGAGGAAGTTGGTCTGTTGGGCTCCTGAGGCAGTGGGTAGTAGGATATCCTCATTTTAATCTGCTCCCCAAAAATTATTCTGATTATTACCTTAGTAACACTATTATTGGTAAATATTTAGAATCAAAAACAAGATAACATGGGCACTCTAGAAATAGGACAGCAGTTATGAGCTGGGGGAGGGATCATATGCCATGTATTGTATTTATTTGGGGAAAAAGAATGTCTGTCATTTCTCTCTCTCCATCCAGTCGTCTTCTATAATCTTGAGTAATTTCTCTGGGGCACAGATGCTGCACTCCCTCCTCAGGCAGAAGGTTACTTTATTCCTATGAAAAGTACCAAGGAAGTTTTTGGGATGGTTCGTGTGAACTCAATCTGACAAAAAAAAAATTGGGCCTCACTTTAGGGTTAGGACAGGATCTTAGGATCCAAAAGGGCAACCATGTTATTCTAGTTCAGTAAAACAAACAAGGAGTCCTGTGGCACTTAAAGACTAACAAATATTTACTGCATGAGGTTTCATGGGAGAAAATCCCACTTCAGGCAATTTGAAGATGGGGGAACCTCACATCTTCACCCCCATCTTCAAAGCATCTAAAGAAGTGGGATTTTCTCTCATGAAAACTCATGCAATAAATATATTTGTTAGTCTTTAAGTGCCACAGGGCTCCTTGTTTGTTTGTTTCATAGGAGCTCAGTTCATCACCTCACTTTGCAAGGCCAAGCATAGGTAGTAGGGGGTCTATGGCTGGGATTTAGACACCAAATTATCCTTGGAGCTAGGCACCCAGATACCATTAGGTTTTTCTACCCTCCCCCCTCACCCCAGTGCTGGAGGATTTTTTAGTACATCAACCTAAGCCAGTTGAAACATCCCTGGTGCTTTGACAACCTTGTTCCAAAGACTGAACTTTAAGGTGACCATTAGATTGAAAATTGTTTTTTCCCTTGTTTTAAAGACAGGGTGCTATATATTTTAAACTGAGCCCTGACATATAACAAGCCTTTGTTAACACTAGCAAGGAAAACAATTCAGTCCAGGTCTGAGTTCATGTGCACATCTTGATTAGTGAGGATCTTTCATACTGGAAAGTTGTGGGGAGGACTTATAATAATTTTCTACCTTAAAAAATAGATTTACCAGATTTAGCATCCTTAATTTTTACAGATCCAAACTGAATGTTACGTCTGCAAGACATTGGTATCAATATGATTTTATGACAGCCCATCAGTTTCTCTTGCTGTTGATTTAGAACACATTTTTTTCAGGATTCTTAAAGGCTTCATTAAACCAGGGTATGTATATTCCTTTCTGAAATGGCATCTGCTGCGATTATTCAAAAAATACCATAATAATCTGATACTATTGATGCAACAAATTCTACTCTTAGTGTAAAAGCTTATGTATATATATAGCACAAAAGTATTGCAACAACCTGCTTCTGTACCATACTAAAAAAAAAAGCAAAACTTACTTTCTTGAAGTAATCTGCCAGGTCATCGGGGCTCCAGGCGACCACCTCCGAGCGATAGGGAATGTTTTGTAAATCCATTTTAGCTTGCCGTTAAAGAATTTTCATGCCAGCAGTATTATTGAAAAAGCCATAGACTCCTTGCCTGTGGCTACCTTCAGCAAATTCAGTAATCCACTTGCCTAATACGCCCAAATCTTTTGTTAAACCATTTTGCTTTTAATTTTTGAGCTATGGTGGAAGAATATCCAGGAGAACAACTGTTTCCTCTAAGTACAAAATGGTCTCTTCTCAGAAAACTTGTCAGCTATTCAGCCTCACCACTTCCTTTATCTGAATCTAAATAAGTAAACAAGGAAGCACGGCAGCGTGTTTAAAAAATTCTGCCTACTGCATATAACTGAAATCCTTAAGAGCAGTATTTTCCAGTGTTCAAAGTGGGAGGATATCCGTTTGTTTACATGGTATCTTCATGTAGCTAGTGTGTGGGCATTTATATTCCCACCACCATACACACACACACAAAAGTTGTTGGTGGTGGGGGGGCTGCTGGTTTTGAATTAAGTTTGACTGTATGCAAATCCAGCTTATGTAATTCTTGAAAAGCAAGTAAATGCCTAGTTCAGGGGATCATTTTAACTTTGATTCCTGACACTGAAATTTTTCCTTGTGCTTTTAACACATAAAAATAATAGCAGACATGCAACAGATTCTTCTGACCGACACTCTTATGCAAACTTATAGCCATGAACTGTGCAACTTTCCCCAGCATTTACTGCAGTTATATATGGCATGAGATATGTGTAGGATGTCTTACCAGGGGAAAGTGTGAGCTACGGTTTTGCATTAGTTTATATGCAGGAACTCTAATTCTCTGCCCATGAATCTGTCTCTGTGGAGCTAACTTCTAACTTTAAAACTTCTAGCACCTTCAAACAACTGATATTAAAAAAGCTTGACAAGTATTTCTTTTGTTCTTCCTCTGCCCCATCCCTACTATGGAATTTACCTTCCATCGCCTCCCCCCCTTTCTTGCCCCCAAACTGTGCTGATGAGAGATGCACTATTCAGTTCTTATTCAGCGACAGTGATAAAGGAAATGTCTGCACCAGAAAGATTTGCTGACAAATAATCAGAGTGATGACGGCCACCCTTGGGTCAGTGGAAGGCATCCTCACTAGGACCACTTCCACTGACCTAAATGACAGTGTGGGGGAGCTGAGAAGGCAATCTCTCAGCTCCTCTAGGGAGTGCATGGGCCTCTGACCACCCCTTTTCTCTACTTACCCCACCCCCCCAGCCAGGACTTGTCAGGGTTTTGAACAACAGCCATTCTGGGGCTTGTTGGGGTCCCAAGCAGCAGTCTGGCTGCCATCTAATAGTATGTGGACCTCTGTGTTAGAAACAGTAGCTCTGAACCACTAAGAGGAGTTCTTTAAGTTGCTAATGGGACAAACAGCCCTTGTGTCTTTTAGCCCTATTTCAGAGGTCATTAATTGATACCCTATGGCACTGAACTGGTTACTGATGATGATGATTATTAATTTGTTTGATGGGTCCTGTAAAGAAAATGTGGGCCATGGTGACATCTCAACTTGGCTAAGGTGTTAGTCTAATTTTATAGCATGCAATGAGAAGGTGGGTGATGAGGTAATATCTTTATTGGACCAACTTCTGTTGATAAGAGAACTGAGTTTTCAAGAAGACACAGAGCTCTTCTTCAGATCTGAGAAAGTTGCAAAGCACCATAACTAAATGCAAAGTGGGACTTATTGTTTAGCGTAAGTAGTTAGCACATTTCAATGAACTGTGAAAGGGGAAAGGGGGCCATTAACACCCCTCCAGTCATGTGGTGGGAGGAGTAAAAGGAGGCACTTGGGGCAGGTTTATTAGTGGATTACAGTTTGTTCTAATAAACCATAAATCCAGGGTGTCTCTTCATGATTTTTACTGTCTCGAAAATTTATGAATTTAACTTCCCAGCTGATCTTTGGGAAGTGCTGTGTAATGAGGACCCCAGCTTCCTTTCGCCACCCTATCTCCTTTCCTATTATACCTGGGGGCATGTTATAGGCCACTTCACCTTGAATGGTCCCTCAAAATATATTAACTATTTATGCTAAACAAGCTGCTCTGCTGTGACCCAGACTTGAAGAAGAGTGCTCTGAAAGCTCAAAACTTTTTTCTATCACCAACAGAAGTTGGTCCAATAGTAGATATAACCTTGCCCACATTGTCTTCTAATATCCTGGTGCTAACACAGCTACAACAGTATTGCATCCACCTGTAGTATACAGACATGCCTGCTGCATGCTTTTTTACAGTATCTCTGTTGTGTTTAAAGACACGTGGAGCTATCTTTTGATTAGAACTGTTTGTGTTATCTGATAGGTGAATAACTGTAGCCAAGTAAATGCAGCTGGAGAAACATGGCTTCTGTATTTGAATTTTCATTCAAATTTTTGTATGAATGATATTGGTTTGCATGTAATTTTCTTTCTTTCTGTGTGTGCGTACACACAGAATCAGTGACAAACTTTCATCACCCTCTCCACTAGGCATGCAGAGTGCTGTTGTTTAAAAGCTGGTCACATAAACACGCCTCCACACCTCTCATCTGTGAGGTGGAACAGAATCCACCCTCCATATAAAGAACTCAAGGTCACTGAAATAAGGAACAATATTTTCCTTTATTACCACCCTTAGAACTGAACATATTCTCCCCTAATTCACCACCATTTCCCCCAGGCACCTTATTGCTTCATCTGTTCCCCTTTATTCTTACTCACTGTTGCTGTAATGACCTTTCTCTTCAACACCCTCCACTTATTCCCAACCTGCTCTCTCCGTAGCAGCATCCTCAGCAGGGAGGGGTGCAGTCCAGGGCCAGTCCCAGGATGGCTGTTTGGAAACCATAGCTGGAGGTGAGAGGAGCTCTGAAAACTTCGCTGGAGCTGGGCAGGGAAGCAAAGGCCAGGAGATTTAAGCAGAGCCTGAAATTAGTGTCAGTAGCCAGAAGCAGATGGCTAAGGGACCCTGACATACCTATTGGAGGGGGCCAATCAGTGAGAAGCAGCAGTGTCTGGCTCTTGACAGAGGAGGCAGCTGGGCTGGAAGGAGTGGAGGGTGGTTGAGTGAGGAAGAACCAAGGCAGAATATTGTAAAGAGAAGCTGCCTTGGATAGACACGACCTCAAATCCTAGCCACACTCTGTGTGATCCACAAAATGCAGTACACCTGGGAGGTAAGCTGACTGCAGGAGATGGTACTATTGAAGGGACATTCAGTGAAACCAGTGCAGCTATGTTTATCGGAATGTGGCATGGTCCCTCTTTACTTGCAGGGTTGTACTTCTTTGCTTTAACACCAATGTGCGGGCACCAAGCTCAGCAGTGAATCTGTAAATATATTTAGTGTTTAGTTACATGTTTCTTCAAACAAGATGTGATGGGCTGGATGAGAACTGTGCACTGGGATGCAGCAGACAAGGATTCATTGTCTGTCCTGGAGACTGAGAGACTTTAGTCATCCCTTCCTCATAATACCTGCCAGCAGCATCGCACCTGAAGGGAGGCATCTTCAGCTGGTGGTTGTTATCGGGTAGGAACAGCATAATGGGAAGGAGGTAGGACTGTGAAGGGGTTGTATTGACTACAGGAGCATCTGTTCTTCTTTCCAGGATCTGGGTCCACAGGTCTAGTGATTAAAGCTTGCTGAGGGCCTTACCCTGGGAAGGGAAGGCTCAGTTAATAGACTGGCTGGTGTCTGTGTGACTGGGAGAGAAGGCCTAGATCAACATGAGCAAAGAGAAGGCCTACAGAAGCTAACTAGGTGGTGGTGTAAGGTTTTTGTTTTTTAATTTCCTTTCTGGAGCTGACTGCAACCCATCCCCAGTGTGGGCAAAGGTATTCTGTTGATTGTCTCTTTTGAATAAAGACAAGGATGCTTTCAGTGAGACCCAGAAGTGCATCTGTTTTGGCCTCTCTGTGCCCAGTGGACACTTTAACGAGGTGTTACCTGCATACATGTTACTGATGCTGGCTCCTACTTAAGGGTCAACAGCTGGTATTACCATTTTACACATGTGAGAGGCATCGGCTATTTTCAGATCTAAATAACTTCCAGTTTAGGCCTTGTCTGTGCTAGCACTTACACCTGAAAAACTCATTGTGTAGGGATATGGGGGGTGGGAGAGCCTAAGTGACAGTCTGATAAAAAAGCGAAAGCTCATGTAATAAATAAATTTGTTATTTTTAGGTGCTACAGGACTCCTTGCTTCTTTTGCTAAATGACATAAGTTTTTCTGGCATAAGTGTTTGTGTGGACAGCACTATGTCAGCAGGAGATGTTCTCCTGCTAACACAGCTACCTCGGCTATTGTCAGCAGGAGAGCACTCTCCCATTGACATAATGAGCCTACACAAATGCTTGGCCAACAAAGCTTGTCACTCAAGGGGGTGCTTTTTAACATCTCTGAGTGAGAAGTTTTGTGCACATAATAGCTACTGTAGACAAGGCCTTAGATTGCAAGAGAAAATGGTCTTCACAAGAGGGTGGCACAAAATACATTTCTTGTGTAACACACCACATTTCATTAACTCTGCCTCACAAAACAATAGCTCACCCTGAATCACAGCAGACACTAGAAAGGTGATACACATAAAATGGAACTGTAACCAATATCAGCTCTACAGACCATAGCTTTGTAACTCTTTGGTAGTCCTGAACATCTGGTATCTCTATCTCTTCATAGGGTAAGCTTCACATGAAAGTATAACTCTTAAAGCACTTGAAAATAAGGCCTCCAATGGAACTATCTTCTCACTTGTAACTACACTGTAGCCAATTGTACTTGAGAGTTTTACAGCTTAGGAGCTGACGGTTGAAAAAGGAAGAGCATGCTGCCCACACTCTCCGGTGTTAAAGGAGAAGCCACACCTTCCACCCTCGCTTTGCAGCAAACTGTTCTATCCACAGGCCCCTGCCCTCTACGTGGGAGGAAGGAGTCATTTCTTACAGCTTTCAGAATTATACTTTTTCCATAATACCTTTCTTTTCCTATTTGCTTCCCTAGAGCCATGTGATTGATTACACTGCAAAACAAAGTTAGTAGAATTATGGAAATAATCTTAATTTGATTTTTGAAATGAAGCTTATTCTTTGCCAGAAAAGATTTGTTCCCTGTGGTTCAGTTTCTAGTGTTTTGACAATTTAACTTTAAAAATTCCAAGTAGTAAAGCTTCCACCACTCCTGGAGGATTATTTCATACTCTGACACCACATGACTAAGTTTTTTCTCAATTTCATCCTTTTACTTCTAACTACCTACAACATACCACATTAAAGTTTCCTTGCCGTTTATACCTTTCAAATACCTCTAAATTGTTTTAATATATGCTTGCCCATCCTTTAATCATTAAGTGCTTGTATGCCCTACCTGCTAATTATGTCTCTATAGTTTATCACGCTGGGATATGAAGAACCCATCCCCTCCACATACACACACACACACACTCCTCGAGTGGTGTAAGTTACACCAACGTAAGCGTCAGCCTGGAGAGTAGTATTTCAACAGAAGAGTTTCTCCCACCAATATAGCTACCACCTCTCATGGAGGAGGAATTTTTTGCCAAAAAGAGAATTTTCCTCTGATCAAAGAGACCATATTCACCAAGTCCTTTACAGCAGCACTGGTTCAGCTGCTTCTGGTGCTGACAAATCTCGTCACACTCTGTGCATATGCTACTCCATTTAATTTTCCCTGTATGTGAGTTAGTTTAGCATTCTAATTGCTTGTGTTGGCTCCTTCTTAGCTCTTCTGTTTTGCAATATCTTTCTGGTAATGTGATACCCAGAGCTGAATACAAAATACCAAGGAACCCACTGACTGCTGTGGAGTTGCATATGCACAGGTGATAGGCTAATTAAGTTCAGGTACAATCTTGTCAATCATATAGTGGTGAAAAGGTCTACATTGTCTCTATTGTTCATGCTAACACCTATCAATTTTCAGTATTGATCTCTATTATATAGTTCCAAAGGGTCAGTCATGTTAGTCTAGTCCAGCAAAACAAACACAGAGGCTGGTGGCACTTTTAAAGACTAACGCATTTATCGTATGAGCTTTAAGTGTCTGACAAAGTGGTATTCTTTCCCATGAAAGCTTATGCGATAAATGAATTTGTTTGTTTTTAAAAGTGCCACCAGATTCCTTGTTTATTATATAGTTATTTCATTACACAGAATTTTGTGGGGCCCTCAATAGAACATGTTCAGTGCAGATAGTAGTGAGAGTTTTGCTTGTTTTTCTCTTTTGGGGGAATATAATAGTTTTAAATATTAGGAAGTTATTTCTCTCTTTTGAGGGTATGTGGGATTTTTTCTTCCATTTCATTACTGATCAAGTGGGTGTAGTTCAAGGAAATGGTCTCGTAGAAATGCGTGAGGTATTTTTAAAATTCAGTGGAGTGTGGTTTTTGTTTTAAAATGTTGTTATGAATTAGACAACCAGTCAGGTTTCTGAAAATTTTTGCTCAGATCCATAATTAGAGTAAAACATTTTAAACAAGGTTAATTTTTTGTTATCTAAAGTATTTATCTGGCTTCCATCACTGCCCTATCTGAGCATTACACCATGTTTTAATTTATTTATCCATATACCCTTTTCATGCTGAGGACCCGAGGCATGGAAAAACTAGGTGTCTTGCCTAAGGTTATCCAGAAATTTGGTGGCAGAGCAAGGAACCGAACTGATGTCTTCTGGGGTCTGAGCTAATACCCTTGTCGATAAACTGCTCTTTACATTACATCAGAGTTCAATTTTATTATAAAAAATGTGAAAAATCCTGCTTTCACAAGGCGTTGAAGGTAAACTAGCCACGTTACTGGAATCAAGCAAAGTTTAGGGCCTATGGGGTTGCACAAAACACATTTTTCTAGTCTCATACAAGTTTAAAAACTGAGTTTCATAGAATCCCAATGGTGGGGGAGAAAACGCTGAAGACAGTGACTTACATGTTATGTAGTGGCCAAGGTATGTAGCAGTACGACATCAGGCACAAAAACCTATGACTATTATTTGGAAGGCCCTAGCTGACACATTGGATTTTATTTGAATGCATGAAGGTTTTAAGACATGAACAGTATATAGCACCTTTATAGAAAATATCATTGCTATGAACAATAGAAAAAGCCGGGTTTTCACTGCACCCAAAGATAATGGTTAGATGAATTAACTTGGTTTATTAGATTTGGATTTTATATCCTTCTTTGCAAAAAATTATGCATCTTGTACTGCGCTTCAGTGCAACTACTCATTTTTAAGCAGAAAGAAAGATATGCGTACACTGAGAAGCAGATTTTTCCTTTGCAATGATATAGCTTAGCACTGATGATTTTGAAATCATTTATAATTTTCAGTTAGTAAAGAGTCATGGATAGTATATACTTCATGCTGGATGGAGAAAGGATAAAAACATTACTAACAATCAGTGGTATATGTACAAATAGAAAACGAGAAACACAATTTACAGATCATGTTGCCAAAAGAGTTGAAGAACAGGGTCTTCCCTAGAGGGTGATGGCTGCATTTGGTGGTGTATGGGGTGTGGTGGAGGTTGTTAATAATAACTAAAATGATTTATTCTTTTTATTTTTATTGTGATAGCACCTAGGAGCCCTGGTCATGAACAAAGACCTCATTGTGCTAGATGCTGTATAAACACAGAACAAGAAGAGTGTCTCTGTCATAAAATATGTTTACTCTAAGTATAACTAAGATAACTTTCTGGTCTCCTATATATTATGCACATTTTAGATACAACATGGTGTCTTTTCATATTCATTGTACAGATTTCTTGTTAATTGGCGAAACTCCTTGTGCATCCACAGAGCAATGGGGCACGATGTGCAGTAATACTAGTACCCTTGGACTGGAGTTGGAAGTGATATAAAGACCTAGTTTTTTTTATCTGATATCTTAAAAATAGATGTTTGATTTTTGGCAGGATGTGGCAAAGGCCACCCTTTGTGGTCAAATGTAGGCTAACTCAAATAAAGGAACTGAGGGATAGGGGTTTAAGCAGCAATATAAACCACGTTGCAGAGAGATAGCTATGTTAGTATATTTCACCAAAACAAAGGAGTCCTGTGGCATTTTAAAGACTAATAAATTTACTTACTGTATAAGCTTTTGTGAGTATAATTCCTGTTCATCAGACTCATCAATGGAAACCGCAGTATGTCTGTATATTGCATTCCAGTATGTAGTATGTCACATTCTCACCTTCTCATCTATTGTCCACACTGTTTGAATGAAAACAACTGGCTTGATCTGCTAAAAAAGTTTGAACAAACCTTGCGATGTACCCTTCTCTACATATATATTCACCAACATACGGCTGTTTCCATTTCATGCATCTGATGGATTGGGATTATATTGACAAAAGCTCATGCAATAAATAAATTTGTTAATCTTTAAGGGTATGTCTACACTGGAGGCTCTGTTAAGTTGACTTAACAAGGTTGACTTTAAGTTGACTTAAAGTTGACCTTGTTAAGTTGACTTAAAGAGTTCACACTGAAAACTCCTGTAAACTGTGCACGTTTGCACTGGCAGCTGCTAGATTGACTTAACGCTTAAATTGACCTTATTAAGTTGATTTAAGGGCTACTCCCCATCTACACTGGCTTAAGTTGTCTTAATAAGGTTGACTTAAGCATTAAGTCAACTTTAAGAGATGGAGTTATTAAGTCAATTTAAGGAAGCGCTTAAGCTGACTTAATAAATTCGCAGTGTGGATGGAGCTTTCCTTAGTTCAACTTAAGGAAGGTTAAGTTGACCTATGACTCCAATGTAGACATACCTTAAAAGTGCGACAGGCCTCCTTGTCAGTTTTCCTCTGAATCCAAAAATCCAAAAATATTCATTTTATTACCACTAGAGGGCATCTGAACACTATAGTCACTCAAATATCTATATGAAATTGTAAATACTGTAGCAGTGCAAATAGTCACACAGTGTTACACCAAGAAAATGTGCTCCAGTTCTCTCTCTCTTTCTGACACAGACACACACAAAGTCAGTTGGTATACAAAAATATAAAGTGAGGTGCAAAGGAAAAACAGGGGACCCATAAATAATCCTCCACAAATTATTTCTTTGGTTGACTGTTCTTACTGTTATATATTTTTTTCTGGGTAAATATTTATCTTTGAATGAAATCAGGGTCATAGAATCCCTTGCCATGTCTTTTGTATTTTATCAATAATTATTATTACTTGCCAAAGTCCTAGTGCTGTCAACACGTTTCATTCCTGGAATGATGGTGGAATATGGCATGTAGAGCTCATTTCTCTCTCTTCCCTCTGAAACTTAAGATTTATATGTAGCAAAGAAATCCCCCCCCCCCCGTTGTTATGTCCCTGATCTAAACATTTTGGTGCACTCTTACACTGACATTTTTCTCACAGAATTAGGGCAGGTCTGTACTGTCTGCCCTTTTCGGCAGCAGTCAAACAGAGATATGTAAGTTACTTGAAATAACTTGCATATCTGCATCCTGACCTCCCTATTCCCTGCACATCCACAACATTGAGTTGAAGGGAGGGGCACTTTGACTCAGCACTAACCCAGGTGGTGGGGTGGTGCGTAGAGATCCACTTCCTGATTGGCTGAGCAGGTCTTCACAGACCGGATCAGTCAATCAGGAAGTTTGAATGGATGGCAGTGAATTTGCTGCCATCAGTGAAGACTAGCTTCTGTAAATATAAATAAAAATCAGGTGATGAGGCACACAAGCAGCTAGTTATGCATCCAGCTGGCTATCCTGCAGCACAATTAACTGCCTGAACATATTCGCTTCATCTTTGAAGATTAAAAGCCCATTAGCCGTTGTGAGAACTTGACCCTATGAGCTAGCTCCTCAGCTGGAATATATTGGTATAGCTCCATTAACTGCATGTAGCTACACAGGATGACACCAAATGAGGCTCTGGCCTGGATCATTTGGTTTAGAGGTTTGAAATATAAGCAGTTTTCCTTCTTTGAAGTAAAATGTAATCTTTGGCATATATACAGAATTTTATCCAGATACTGCTGTAGCTAGATTTCATGGGCCAATATCGAATAGATTTGGAGAAATATATATATATGCCTTGATACTCTAGGACGGGGATGACAACCTTTGCCAGCCCCCATGTCAGCCCAGCCCACTGCACCCTCAGCAGGTGCCAGGGGGCAGGGCCAGACCTCGGGTTCCCGACCAGGACCTGGACTGGGACCAGGGCTGGCTTCCGCTGGTGGGCAGCCTCTAGTTCCTAGCCGGGGCCAGCTTCTGCTCCTGCTGGCAGGTGGCATCCAGTTCCTGGCTGGGGCTGGTGTCGACTCCCGCTCCTGCAGGCAGGCAGCATCCAGTTCCCAACTGGGGCCAGGGTCGCCTCCCACTGGCAGCAGCAGCTCTAGGCAAGCCAACCCGCCCTGCTTCCCTCCAGCAGCCCTGCTCAGCAGGAGGGGGAGACAATAGGGGCCAGGAGCCCCACGCTGCAGCTTCTTTTTCCCTGTTGTCCATGCTCTCCAGCAGGGAAGCATGGCCAGCGGGGACCTGAAGCTGCAGTATGTGGCTCTTGTGGCCCAAGGCTGCTCTGGGGGACGGGCCAGCAGGGAGCCTGAGCAGCGCGCATGCCACGTTTGGCACACATGCTTGGGGTTACCAACTCCTGCTCGGGGATTAGAACTTGATTCTACAGGCGCTCCCCTAAAGTTAAAAGACTTGCTCACAAATAAGGACATTTTATTCTGTTTGCACATGCCCTGGGATGGTGAATTTCAGAAAGGACAGAAACTAATCAAATGTTGTAAAGTAACACACTTGCTTGTCTAGTATAAGAATGTTCCAGGTAGTTTGCCTAGAATTGTGATTAACTGTGATCTAACATCATTATTTTTCATTTGTATTGCATGGGAGAGCACATGTTACAAATTTATCTCAGTCCCCCAAATGGACAGTTACCAATCTGTTGTGATTGAACTCAACCTTTGGATCACATGTGCCTCCAAGCCAGCTGGTGCTGTGTAGCATCCAGTTACTTTTTCTAAGTGTGGGTCTCTACGGGCTCGTCTTCACTGATGGCGGCATTTGCCACCATCAGTTTGAACTTTCTGATCAACTGGTCAGATCTGTGAGGACCAACTCAGCCAATGAGGGAGTTTGATCTCTGAACACCACCTCAGCAAGTGGGTAGCACTGAGTTGAAAGGAGGCTACCTCCTTGCAGCTTAGCGCAGTGAATGTGCCAGGAGTAGGGAGACCATACACAGTTACACAAGTTATTTTAGGTAACTTGAGTATGTCTGTTCAACTTCTGTCGAAAAGGGCAGGCAGTGTAGACCCGCCCTAAGGTTATATCTACACTGCAATAATAGGCTTGTAAATGATCAGGGTCAGTGGATTTAGAATTGTTGGACTCAGACTGCAGGATAATAAAATAGCAGTAATAGAGACCGGGGTTCAGGCTGTAGCTGAGGATCTGAGACCCTATAAGCCTGAGTCAGTTGACTTGGACCAGCTATGGTTCTCTAATCACAGTGTTGATGCACTCCAAGGCACACCTGAGAAAGACAATCTGTCTGGCTCTTTTGCTTGGCATGTCGAACTCTGCAGTCAAATTGTCCAAGACACTGAAACCAGTGCTTTCAGCTCCCAAGCTTCCCTGGCTACTCATGCTTTTCCCATCAAGTGTCAACCTGCATGGGCCCTCTGCTTTATAGTTTGGGGACATGGGGAAGGGAAGGGAAGACATATAGGCTTTTTGCAGGGGTTTTTTTAAAACCACAGTAAGAGTTGCACTCAAAGCATATAAAAGCTGTAGATCCTTAGTAAAACAACAAAAGCTCTCTCCTGTGAGTCTACACCCACCCTTTCCTGTGAATCATCACAAGACATCGTTGAAATTCAGAATTTCCATTTTGTGGGAAAGACCAACATTTCAAAATATGTTTTGAACAAAAAGAAATTTAAAAAAATCCTGCAAAAAGGATGTTATTGGGGGGAGAGGAATTCAAAATTTCATTTTAAAACCATTTTGTTTTTAAATAGTATATGTTCTAAAATAATAGTCCTATTCAGACATATTTTAATAGCAAAGTATTCTATGTCCTTATATATATAATAAATAAATTAAGGACAGCTGCAACGTAGAAATTATTGAAACATCATACCTTCTTTTTCTAGGTCAAAGTGTTTCATTTTTGTTGAGATGAAACACTTTGATACATTCAAGGAAAGAAAAGAAGATAAGCACTCAGCCCTGTATACACACAAAGCACCTGCAAGTCTGTGTAACACTTTAGGCACCTCCATCCCCCAGCTGTTCCTCCACACCACTTGCTTGTTGTGCCTGATCAGGCGAGCATGCTCAGAGCCTTCCTGCAAGATCAGGCACCATAGATTAGCCCAGCGGTTTCCAGCCTGTGGCCTGCAGAGGCTTTCAGAATGGCCCGCAGCTTTCCTCCTGCTGCTTGCAGAAGGGAGTCACTGACTAAGGACCCAGGCAGAACACAGTTCCACAGGATTATAAGGCCAATGCAAGCTCCTTTCTGCAGCCAGTCCCTAAATGCTCGGGTTTGTGCTGGAGCTTGAGAGATGAGATCATTGATCTTCCATCCCCCAACAGGGCCGTCCCTAGGGGGGAGTGGGGCCCAGGGCGAATCAGTTTGTGCAGGCCCCCCCCATTTTAAACTCTGCAGCGCAATGTTCCCTCTAAGCCAGTGGTTCCCAACCTGTGGTCCGGGGACCCCCAGAGGTCCGCAGACACTTTGCAGGGGGTCTGCGGAGCCTCTCCCTACCCGGGGCCAGAATCCAGCTACAGCCCTGATGCTCCCTGCCAGGGCTGCCTTTCCCCGTCTGTGGCTGTATTGTGGCAGGGGGTTGGAGCCACAGCAGCTCCCCAGCAGGGGCAAGGGCAGGGGACCACAGCTGTCGTGGCTCAGCTCCCCGGTGGTGCAGGCAATGGTGATGGCAGCGCTGCTCACCAGCTCTCCCACTGGTGCAGGACAGAGTCTGCCCATACCGGCCAGATTACATAATCAGCCGAGGGGGTCTGCAAAGGTTTTTTGTTTTTTGTTACAAAGGGGTCCCCAGCCTGAAAAAGGTTGGGAACCACTGCTCGAAGCTGATGATGCAGCTGAGCAAGTTCCCTGCTGGTTCTCCAGGCCCCAGTAGGCTTCTTCGCTGCTGCCTGCTGGCTCCCCAATAACTTGTGCACCCATAACTTGTTCAGCTGCATCATCAGCTCAGAGGGAACACTGGGCAGTGTCATAATTTTTCTTGACTGAGGCTGGCTCCATAAGTTTTATCTCAACACTTGCCCTTTCTCTTCCCCTCAGGGAGCAGTTGTGGGAAGGTGGCTACTTAAGTGAAGAGTTACTGTAAACAATTGCTGCCTGTCCCAATTCCCTTCCCCCTTCCCTGACCAGCCAGAGCTGCTCCCTAGTCCCACAGCTTGAAAAAGCTCCCTGCTTCCTCACTCCAGCTGGCTGCGTGGGATCCCCCAAAAGCGCGAGGCCCCCCAAAGCACGGGGCCTAGAGCGGTTACCCCTCCTGCCCCCCCTTAAGGACGGCCCTGCCCCCAAGCTTCAGAAGGGAGCCACTGCCTAGGGACTCAGGTGAACAGCATCAGCTTACTCAGGCTGGGAATCAGCTCTTGGGGGTTATGAGGTAGGTTAGTCTCCATGCTCACTCAGTCCTTGGTTTCCTTTCTGTTACTGCCAGTTAGGAGAGGATTTGTGGTGTGGACATGCTTGTTTCCTGAGAAAATGGACCAAAACTACTAAACTCTTTAGAACTTGTCAAAAAGCAATACAACATATTTTTTTCATTTCTTTTAGAATTTACTTCTCTTCCAGTTTGGGACCAATACTTCGTGTGCCATTAAACCTTTTAGGCCTCCCTCCCCCACTATTAGACCACATTGCTAAGAGGCAGGGGCAGGCTAAATTGTTGGAAATGAGAGGTAGGGATTTAGCTTAGGAGGAGGTGCTGTGAGGCAGGCCTGGGGTGCATTAGGAGATTGGATGGTTGGGGGAGGTAGGTCACCCATAACACAAAGGGATATTGAAGGTCTGGTTTGAGTTAAACCTTCCCTCAAACTTTCCCTTTTCCCCTCAGTTTCATCCCCAGTACTGACAATGGTTTTTGTAATTCAGTGCCTACTGCCTGCTGCCAAAATGACCTGCATAATTCTGCACAGAAATGGTGCATCCTGAAGGTACAGATTCATTGTTTCCCTTCCTCAGACACATTAGAGAGTGGAAAACATAGATCTCCTCATATTGCAATCCCAGGTCTTTCACACATGTCTTGCAAACATATCGTTACCAAGCAGGCCCAGCTACTGTCTTCATCAGTTCATGTAGGCCCACCTAACACACTGACCATATCTGACATGTATGCAGATAATTCCTCTTGGTTGCTAGCAGTTCTAGGGCACCAAAGGGAAGATGTCAGGTGAACTTTTTTTTTCTTTTGTGTCCTTTAATTGTGTTAGAGGAATTTTGTGGGTAAACATGAATAGGTTGTAAAAAGACTTGAAGAGCTTGTACATGTCAGCAACGGTGGGGTTGGCAGAATAGAAGTGTGTGTGTGAGTGCTAATGAGTATAGGGACATTGTGGAAAGAGAGAGGAGAGTTAAGGTTCAGTGGGCAGCGTTTACTCTCTATTTCCTGAACTTTGAGTTTTATCAACTCAGCATTTTGCAAGGGGCTCATGTGTCATTGAGCAACCTTAACTATGCAGTAAATAGGGTTTTTTGTTGTTGTTGTTTGTTTACCATTGTATACATTATGGCATCTACCAGGAGCTGCACTCAATCTTTGCCTCATGTGGAGCTAAGACTTTCTTCCTCTCATCTTTTTTTTTAATTTACCCTGTCCCCTGCTGGAATAGCAAGGGACAGCTGTTTAAGTGGTGCCCTCCATCAGAGTCAAATGACCTCTAGTTGCAAATCTAAGTGTACAGAAGTTAACAAAATATTTGTATGAACCACTGTGAAGTATCATATCTCTGTACTGCTTATTTCATCTGTAATAAGTGAAAAAATTTTAGTGTCTCTGGTTTAAAACCACTAGATGGGGCTAAATTCAAATTACATTTTCCTGCAGGTTTTAGTTTAATTTTTTCCCCCATCAGTGCGCAAAAGAAGAGTGTTGATACTTGGTAGCACTGGCTGAATAATGAGAAACATATTTATGAAAAAATATTTGATTGGATGGAAAAAGTTTGCTTAATAAACAATCAGGTTAATATTATCCAACCATCTATAGAGCTGAATGAATGAGGCCAAAACTATTTGCCAATAATTAATCTGATTTAAAAAACCCAACATGTATTGAATGAATTATTCCACCAAAAGTGTGGCCAGTTCTGGTGATCAGACTGTTAAAGGGTTTCTTGCTTAATGCCAGTAGAGAGCATTGTTTTCTTATTGTAAACAGAGATTTCCATTCCACCATGCCACTATTTAAGTTCTGGCTAGTCTTTAAGCTTGTCTCAATACAGATACTGATGTTAGCTGTTCAACATGCAGTTGACAAAGAAGGAGTCTGCAACATCCACTAACTGGCCATGGTTTTGCAGCTGTAGGCAAGAAGAAAACATTCATTTGCAGTCACATTTCAAGTCATTCTAGCTGTCTCAGTGCTGCCAATGCAAACTAGTCTATCTTTCCATAAACTCAGACACGTTACTATCCTAGAATGGTTTCACTCCTCTAAATATTTAAACACTTTGCTGAGCAATACAAAGACATTAATGATTTTGCAAGACTGCAAAAAAAATTACTCAACAAGCTTACAAAAGTACTTTGTACTGATACCTAGAGTCTTATGGAAATCCCCTATTACCAGCCTGAAAAGCTATGAAAGTCATCTGGCTATTCATCTCACTTGCAATTTGTTAGCTGCAAGAGTGCTTTGAAGAGAAAAGTAATAGTTCAGCAGAGTCACAACAGCAGAAGACCATGGCTTTAAGGCATCTGAAAGCTGCTAGAGTCCTCAGTGTGCTCTTTGCCCACAGGCAGCCTTCCCTGCCTGGCACAGAGCTCACCCTCTGGGAGAAGGGGATAACTGGGATGAAAATGGTTTGATCGCTGTCTTCTCTCTGTTACCCACAACAGAGAAGTAGTTGAGGAGAAAAGGATTCCCTATCTTCTACTGTCTTGATTGACTGGGCTTTGGTTCAATGGGGTTATGGTGAGTGTCAAAAAGAGCAGTATTACCACACATCATTGCACAAACAGCAGCAAGAGGAAACAGAGTGCTTGGGGAATTTTTCTGTGCTGAGAAGAATTACGAAGGAGATCTCCTAGGCTATGTCTACACTAGCCAATTAGTCCAGACTAGACTAATCTAGTTTGTGTTTACACTAGACTTTGCCTAGTTTGAACTAACAAATTTCTTAGTTCAAATTAAGCAAAGCTTAGTTCGAACTTGGTGCATAGTTTGAACTTTAGTTAGTTAGTTCAAACTAACCACGCTTTCTAGTTCAAACTAGCTTTTCAGTTTGAACTAAAAAGTGTGGATAGTTTGAACTAAAAAGTTGTGGTTAGTTAGAACTCACTGGGAACTGCTTAGTTTGGACTAAGGAAGTCTGAACTAAGTTTTCTGATGTAGACATAGCTGTAGAGTCCTGGGCAGATGCAGTGCCTCACCTCCTTGTTTTTATTAGAGGACCTTTAAAGGAGTAGCCATCACAGCATTAAAAGTCCATTTATGGGGAGAGTTCCTGGTCCAGCAGGTTGGGAGGTGACACTTTAAGTGTAGCCATGGAGAAGGTGGAGGGAAGATGGACTTTTGTGAATGTGTAGCTAATAGATCTCCTGACAGGTCCACAGTGCTGGAACAACAGCAATCAAGAAGCCTCTTGAGCCCAAGTGATCTGGAGCATAGATGTCCTGAAGAAAGAATGAAGCACATCTGACAAATGGCCCACCAGTAATGAGATATAAAAATTGGTTGGAACGATTCACTGTTTTACTTGCCAAAGGTGAATTCATTAGGTGGTAACTATTCCTGGAGCTTATTAGAATGGTGCAGGCCAACTCTCTATATAGGATGTTTTGTTTTTCATATTCTTCTGCTGTGGTTAGTTAAGAGAGGTAATTGAATAAATATTATTGCATCTCAGTATGGTCTCCCAGCTTCGCTTGCTGATCTGGTGACTCCTAAATAAGGAGGTGTTTATCCTCCTTAAACAGGCTGTTTATATTGATTTTGGACCTGCAAACATTTAATAATATTTGTATACATGGGGATGGCTCCTTTAAATTTCTGGCTTAATTAATTTTGACCTATGTGATGATTCTCACTTTACTAACCAAATCAGAATAGACTTCCTCAGGTGGCTTCTCACTCCAAGCTTTATTATATGCCAACAAAGTGGAATTCTCTTGTAGATGACTTTTTCTACCTAAGAATTACTTTACTTTGGGTCGCAAAACCTTGTTCTGTGGGAATCAGCTGACCTTTGGGGTAGGCAGAAAGCAGAATCAAAGCCTTTTAGAAGAAAGCCTTTATAACTGGAACTTCAGTGACACAATTTGCACTGCAGTGGCATAATTTGGGTCTTTCTTTTACTTCTCTGCAAAAGCAGGTTCTATTGAGTCAAACAGCTCTTCCAGTAAACATGTGAATTCTTTTTTATGAATGAAGGTAACCTCTTTCTTGTACTTCTAGCCCTCAGCAACTTTTTAAACTTTTTATTTCAGCCAACACAGTCCACCACCATATCTCATTCATAACTTACATTTAACATGTTTTCGACTCTGGGTAAAAATTTTCAAGGGTCGCTGAGTGACTCAAGAGCCGGAGTACTGCTGAAAGTTTGTCAGGTGTGTTTGACAAGTTTACTCATTGCCATGTCTCTTTAACTGGCCAAGTGAAGAATTTAAACCTCAGTTACTGGGAATCATTACAAGCAATTATACTATAAACAATGAAGAAAAACAATGGCATATGTTCAAGCTGCGGAGCTGTGGCTCTTCCTTCTTTTCCCCTGCCAGTTCTGTCAGAGATGAAAACTTCCTGCCTCATATCTATCTCTGTGTCTTCTACTGAACCACCAGTTGCTTGACATCATAAGCCTAGCCCATTTATTCCTAATTTAACTTGGACACAAGAAGTCTGTCTTCACATTCAAATGCTGGCATTTGGAAGGGGCCCATCCTTTTCAGGTGACTGCATTGTCTCAATAGTATATGAAGAAATGGATGTTTCTTTTTATCTTTTGACCTTCCCGCAGTGCTGAGAATCCAGTTTGTTACTAAAGTCAGATGCTGTGGATAAACTTTTTCCCCCCTCTCACCACCAACTTTATCCCTCCTTGAAAGTCTGTAGGCTCTTTCTTTGTAAATTGGGGATTTTCCTGTATACATCCTCAGTGCCTTAATTTTTAGCTAAATAAGAGAGACCATGGAAATCTCCCTCGTCCAGGTCTGAATGCTCCCCTATAGGCTGCATGATTTTACTGCATGTGCACCAGAAGTTCAGTCCTATATAGGCAGGAGCTCTGTGTTCTTTAATTATTTCTCACAATAGAGTGCTTGGTGTCATTATTTTCTCTCCCTGCTTTTTTTTTTAAACTCCTTCGTGACCACTTCAATGTACCCATGCTGCCTTTTCAGAGTAAGGAGTACCTGGGCTTGCAAAAAGACCCATATACTTTCTATAGATAAGAACTTAGCAAAGCCCTACCTACAGGGATGGCTGTTGGGAAACTTGCTGACGGGCAATATTGAAGGATCCATTTACTGGTGGCATTTCAAGATGGAATAGTTGTGTTTTGGTTGGTGTTAATCTGACTGGACCATATTAAGTTCCTTGGAATCAAAGAGCTCCACTCCCTAGAAAACATTTAATACAGCTGGCAGTAAACCCACAGTACCTCACTGGGCCTCTCTGCTCTCCACAGCAGCTGGTAACGAAGCTGTGTTAGTACTACATTGCTCAGTGGAGTGGTATTGCCAACAGTTGTTCTGTCTACTATGGCAGGCAGGCCTGGGTTGGCTGACCTTTTGTTACTGGATTTTTCTCTGTCTTTAACAAAACAGTCAGAAACCAATACATGGTCAATATTCATAACTTCAGATACAGTGATGATACATGCATTTAATTATGATAATCATACTTGGTAGATAGCCCCCAGGTCCTTGCCAGTTATTCCGCTGGTTGTATGTAGTTGTGCATTTGATTTTTGCTTTCTAAGGTTCAAGGTCATTTTAAATTCTAATTCTGTTATCCTAACGTGGTGTCTTCTCCACATTTTATAAGCATGTTTTCCACTTCATTATCCAAAACATTAATGAGAATACTGAATGATATTGGACCAAGAACTAACCCCTGAGAGATCCCACTAGATATGGCCTCCCAGTGAACCCGTGGCAGTAACTCTGAGTACAGTCTTCCAACCAGTTTTACACCCACCATCTAGTAAATTCATTTCCTTACTTTGCTTATGAGGATGTCATGTGGGACTATCAGAAGCCTGCTAAAATAATATAGTGCTTATTGCTTCTTCCCTATTCACTAGGTCAGAATTGGGTTGATCTGGCTTGATTTGTTCTTGGCAAATAATATTGGCTATTATTTAACCTATTATTTCCCTGTCCCAACAACTGCTTAACAGGGGCATTGCTGCTGGGCCCATGGGGCAGCAGTCCTGCCTGTCTCTGGCACTGCTCCAGCAGCAGCAGGGGCTGGATCCAGGCTGGGGCTGCCTGCCATGCTGCTGCTTGCTGGTAGGGACTGGATCAACACAGGGCTGCCAGCAAGAGGAGCCCAATCTGGCTCCTGGATTGGGCTCAGGAGCCCCATCAACGACCCTTTTTCCAGGAAAGTGATGCTCTGCTTGCTTAATAATTTCCAGAATCCTTCTAGATATTGAAGTTAAGTTGACTTGTCTGTGAACCTCCATGTCCTCTTCATTCCTTAGTGTTTCTCTATGTCCTCTATGTATCTCTGTGTAGTCCATGATGCATGTTGCTTCTAGGGCACTTAGGAGATTATTCTTCAAGCAACTGTTTGAACATATGTAGCCTTCTGTGTGCCATAAATTAATGTGGACATATTGTCTTCTTGCTGCTCACACTCATTTCCATCTATTAGAATAGCTACTAAAAAACTGGCTTTATTTGCAGCCCATTGCATTAGGTCATGGCAATAATGGGTCCAGCTAAGCAGTTTGCATAATATTGCTAATATCTTTCTGGATGTCTTTGCCCTGTGCCAATAGTGAAGGATTAGCATCTCCTCTCACCTTAGTCTTGACAGTATTGTTAATGCTTCCTTTCGGGAACATGGGAAACTGAAGAGTGAAAGGCATGACAGTTGCTGGGTGGCCAGATGTCCTAATATTAGGGGCTTGTCTTATATATGAAACTACCCTTCTCCTTCCTCCTCCTTACATACGCCTGGAAAAATAAAATCCCAATTTGTTTTTCTCTTGCTATCTGGTCACTCTAGAGTTTGCAGATACCTTCAGTGATGGCCTAGGACTTGCTTGGGTCTTGGAAGCCCTATCTCAAGAGGTATGAAGGCAAAAGCAGAACAGACAAGTGTATCCTGAAAAAATCCAGCACCCATAGGTGTGAACAGCAGTAGTATTTGTTCTGAGGGAGTTCCCTGTAGCCCTTGTTCAGGACTGAGGTCCAGTTTTGTGCAAACACAGAGTCAGACTGGAAATCTTGGGGTTTAGAGTCTACAAAAGGAAGAGGTAAAATCAATGATGGATGGGTCTTCTTAATTCCAGATTTAGGCTTATACAACGTTTGGGTATTTGTGGAAGGAGGCTTATAGGGAAGGTCAGCCTCCTTTAGCTGTTGTGCAGGCATTTGATACCCTTGGCTTCCCTTTCCTTAGTACCTTGCATGTTGGCAGTTTTTGGTGATGGAATAGGTCTCATTTAAAGGGCTAAGCCAGTGGTTCCCAATCTAGGGTGCGTGGACAGACTGGGAGCTGTGACCAGATGCTGCCGGGGTGTCAGTTTGCCATGGAGACCCAGGCTTCCAGCCAGCAGGGAGCTTTCCCCCAGGCAGTGAGTTTTGCTCACAGCATACTCAGGGAGAGCCTGGAGGGTGGCCAGATGCCAGGTGCTCCAGTGGACATGCAAAGGGCGGAAGAGGCTTGGGGGGCTGGGGACGGGGAACCAGTGGGGGGCGGAGAGCAGGCCAGTGGGCAGGGAACATGGGGTGGGCAGGGGCAATGGGCCATGGCAGCGGCAGTGCTCCACTCCCTGGCAGGAGAATGGGGCTCTGGCAGCTACCAGCTCCCTGGTAGAAGGATGGGGCTGAGGCAGCTCCCTGAGTTGAGGTAAGGAGCCATAGCTGCAGCATCCCCTGGACCCCAGCATGAGAGTGGTGCGGGCCAGATTCTGCCCCATGCAGCGGCACCACACACTCGGGGGGGGGGGCGCTGCACCCTTTTTTGGGGTTTGAAAGGGGCCCCAGCTGTAAAAAGGTTGGTAACCCATTGGCTAAGGGATATCTTTTGAGTCATGTTCCTGTTTATTTGCAGACTTGTTTCCGGTGACTAACAGAATGCTTTGGAGCTTTTCAGGTGGGAAGCCAGATAAAGAGTGATTCTTGTGAAATGAGACACTAATCCAAAAAGCACAACTATTCTCTGGTCTGAGAACTATAAATCCTCAAATCCTTTCCTATTTTTATTTGGTAAATAAGGCTTTATGGCTCTAGGACTAGACACTGCTCTCAGTACAGCCATAAAACAAAGACGTCATTGTGTAGGTGTTATTTAGGTCACAATTTGACCCATTGCTTTTGCCTCTGAGCAATATTTCGGGATCATTTCTGTTGAAGACTGTGCACTTCCACTGCAAATAAAACAACCCATGACTTGTCTCCATGCCATATATTTTAAAATATGAATACAATCCCCTCTGATTCTACTTGTTTGATGGGAATTTGATTTAAGATGACCTGTCTAATCCAACCCAAACTGGGTTTTCATTAGGATGAGATAAACCTTTTGGAGACGTGTGTTAAGGAACTTTTGGATTTATTCAGCTCTGTGCCCAAGGATCTCCTTCTGTGGCAAATTATTTCTGTTTAGGTGGACTGTGCGTACAGCAGGAAGATCTTCCTCAGGTGTGGTTCAGGTTCTGAGCCATTTAACTGCACAGTCGCCTTAGCTGAGTACATATATGCAGCAAAAGCAGAGAGCTGAAGCCAAATAACACTACTGACATAGCTGAGAACTTGTGTATCCTGTAAGTGCCAACAGCAGTGTAAACTGTTCAGGTCCAGGCCTATTCTTCTATTGTTCAGCTCTATTCTTCTCACGGATATACAGCATTGACTGTTCATGATTGCTTTAGTATAGGTAACACATTTCTAACGTGTGCCCCAAATTACAGGGCACACATTTGCTGTCTTTATTAACATGTATTTTAGCAGGAAAATCCATCTGCTTAAATGACCTTGAGTTTCCATTTATTCACATCACCAAACCATGATTCATCAGTCTTTTTTAAAAGTGAGTATATACTCACACTTTCTCATCTGTAAGACACCATATTAATTAGAAACTATCATAATAATGATCTTGGTCTCCCTTGGGTCCCTCAGACTTCAGCCTTTAATTTTTTTAAGTAATAATCTATCAAAACACTTCACAGGAGCTGCAAATTAGTGAAATACAAGCAATCAACCCTAATTGTTTAGTAAGCATGCAAGCATGCATGGTGTACAAACATGTTTTGTAAGGCACGCAAGCTCAGGTATTAGAGCACAAATAAATGCCCCCTTTATTCGTCTGTGGAAGGAACAATCTGTGTGGGGCTCTCCTAACCTTGTGCAGCAGAAAGATGGGTGGTGGTATCTGCAGTCAGAGGTGGGTATGCTGGGAGTGAACAACACACATCATCTTCTTGTCCAGCATTTTGGAACCTCAAAGACAAAGATAATACACTGTGGGCTGTTCCTAAGGGCATCTATGGCCAGAGGGGGAGCCTCGTATCATAGTTTCAATAAAGTCATTTTGCAAGGGTTGAGGTGGGAATATAAAAGCATAGATAGAAAGCACAGATATTCTTCTTAAATGAACTTGGCCTGCCAGAGATCCATAGGGTTTGTTGGTATGCCTGTGGGCTCTTTTGCTGGGGGTGAGAGAGAAATCCTTCCCTCCCTAACTGAATGTGGGAGAAGGAACCTTGTATGGGGAGATGGGCTTACAGAGATGTCAACCTTTAGCCGTCAGAGAGATAATTACCAGAGTGAAAGAGAAGTTATGTAAGTTAACCAATATGGCCAGAAGAATAAATGCCTATAAAATAACCCTCACCTTGATGAAAGTTTCTAACTATCGGAGGAGGGAAGTTCTGAAGCAGCCTTACAGAATGATCAGTGGTGGGAAAAAGCCTAACCTGATTCAAGACTAGGCTTGATATGTTTATGGAGGGTATGCAACAGCCAAACAGTGTCATGTAGCTAATCTTTGACCGCTAGAAGCAAATATCCCCAAAGGCTGGTAATGGCCACTGGAAGGGGAGAACTCCAAGCAACTACAGAGGATTCTTTTGCAAGAGTCTGACTGTTGCATGTTGTCAAAATGCTTGGGGTTCAACAGATCACCATAGCTGGTGTCAGAAAGAAATTTCATCATGGGTCAGACTGGCAGAGATCCTGTCATCCCCCGCAATGTGGGGCATGGGTCACTTGCAAGTTTAAACTAGTGTAAATGGTGGATTCTCTGGCACCTGAAGTCTTTAAGTCATAATTTGCAGATGTCAGTAACTCAGCCAGAGGCTTGGGGTCCTTTACAAGGATGGATGGGTAGGGTTCTGAGGGCTGTGTTGTGCAGAAAGTCAGCCTATATGCTCATGATAGTCCCTTCTGACCTTAAAGTCTGTGTGTCTGATAAGCTCTGCTGCAGGCTCTACTGCATGAGGAGATTGTCTAGGCCAAACAGAGGACTAGACAAACTCCAGAGAAATGCAATTTGCTGAAAACATACACCTGGAAAAGATGTTATTAACAACTTTGTTCACACATAAAATGAATGTTATGCTGTCATCTACCTTCTGAGGTCTGCTGTAAATGATTGAGAGAGACAGGTCCAGTGACAGCTATTAGGGCCAAGAGTACCAGAGCACCCAGGAGGCAGACAACTGAAAAGCAGTAGTGGATGGGGCGGATAGATAGACTGGAATATAATGGCGTATCACACTATTTTGTCAATGCCAGTGCCATGTTACCACTTATTATTATATTTACAGCTACTCTGAAAACTTCTACTACATTGATTCGGCAATTATACGTTCTTCTCGTTTATATGATTCCCTCAGATGATGATCTTCCTATGGAAGAGACAAGGGAACTTCAGAGAGTAGCCAAAGGACCTGATCTAGAGCCACCAGACTTAATGGAAAGACTTCCATCGCATTCAGCTGGCTTAGGAGCAGGCTCTGAGTAAGTATTGTTAACTCTAATTAAAAGTGCCAAATGGGCTGGAAGAAGTAGTAAATTGTCACTTGCTTTCATGTGTCAAGTGGTTAATGAATTCCCTCTGCCAAATGGGTTGGATGGCACAGTGTTTGTGAGAAGGAGTTGCAAGGAGATGATTGGAGAAGACAGAGAGAGGGACGAGGAGCTGCATGATGCCCTGCCTAGCCCCACGCCACTCACAGGTTACTCCTGGGGCCCACTGCCACATGTGGCCAACCCCTTCCCCCACCTGGCCTCCACATGTCTCTCAGGGCCAACCCCTAGGTTGGCCCCCCCACCCCCAGGCCTGCCCCATTCACCTTCCCTTGCCCCTCAGGCTTGGCTCATGCCCCCCCACCATCACCTAGCACTTACCTTCACTGGAGCAGGGGTAGCCTTCAGACTCTGTCTGAGGCTGGTTTAGATCTCCTACCCTGCTTGGCTCTGTGCCTGGGAATGCAGCAGGGTGGTATATTTAAAAAGGCCCCTTGAGTTTCTACACCCTTGTGTGATTCAGGGCCTTGGGGCACAGCTCAGCATGTTCAGGGCCCATGCCAAGAGCCTTAACTAAAGAATCTGGTGCCCTTTACAATAGCTGGTGCCAGGAGCAAGTTGCAAGGAACGCACTTTTTAATGGAACAGCTCAGTGGAGCCACTCCAGCATGCCCAGGGCAAAGCCCCACTTGCCCTGATGTAGTTACGGCCCTGCCCGTGCCCAATGGTAGCAACACCACTGGATTTGAGAGGCACGTCTTTAGTTAAAGAGGGCAAAAGGACAAAGCCACTGAGATTATTGCTGATGAGTCACCCACATTTACTATGGGAATATAGAGAGAGTAGTGCAGCTTGTGGGAAACAGAACCTGTTAAACTATTGGTTTCCATTTCACTTCCCTCTCTTCTTGGAAAGGATGAGATGACTTTAATAGTACCTTAAATTGTAAAGGCAGTAGCTGATAGAAAAGAGCATTACACTGTAGGTAGTGGAATATCACTGGCTAGGAAGTCTGCCTGGAACCTCTTAATCCTGGTGATTTAGAGGTGAGCAATTTCATCCTAACTAGTAAGTTTCAAAATGAATTAAATATGTGAAGAAACAGTAAACTAGCTAAAGATTTGTGAGGAAAACCAAGATCAAGTCAAGCCATACTTTCAAAAATTGCTGCTGTTTGCGTTGTTAGTTACATTTCTGTCTTCATCACTTCCAAATTCTGCTTTTAGAAAGAGCTTGAAGGCACAAAGGAAAAGCTGAATATTAAAGATGGGGAAAAAAATGATACCCATAATGTAGGGGAACAAATAGAGCAATTGCTGAGTTCCATTTCCTCAGGCTCCCCTTCGTACATTCAGTCCCAGTTGTTACTATTTAAAAAGCACTTTGGAGTTGTAAATTGCTATCCAAGTGCTAAATTCTATTGTCCATCTAACTAACTAATGCTAAATTACCTCCCTGATTTTCAGGCAATCAAAGACTGAGAGCATTTGATCTACAATATTTCTCTCTCATTTTCAGACTCCTATTGATTAGGCCAATATTGTGGAGGAATTAAACTAGATTTGAATAATGATCTTAGTATATGTATACCTCACATCCATCACAGGTGCTGTATTAATCACAGTTTCAAAAAGCAAATCGAGAACAAGGCTTATATAATGCAATATGCATTTATAGTCTCTGAATTAATTCTGAAATGTAGCATGTCACATTTTCTCCAAGATACTGCTTGCAGAGAAAGCAAATAGCTGAGAATATTGCTAAGCAAAGATCAGGCAACTCTGAATTCAGCTGGGAGAGGGAAGCAAGCAACTCAGTGCCCTCTCCACATAAACAATGTTCTTCATTACATTCTCTTTCCCTTCTGAGTTCTACATTATGGATGGAGGACAAACATCTAAAGATAAGAGAAGTATATCTTGTTCCAGCTAGCGCTTAAGAGGACTTTAAATTACTGCTCTTGCTATTTATGTTTCAGTAGCACTTTGATGCTCCAACTAAGATCAGGGCCCATTCGCCTAGCTGCTGCACAACCACAGTAAGAGAGAGCTCCTCCAGACAGGGACTTAGCAGCTAAAAAACTAGACACACAAAAGAAGGGTATATTATTACTCTCATTTTAAATGAAGACTGGGTCGCGGTCCAAGGCTGTGGAATGAACTTTTACAGCAGCTAAGGACCATTGCAAACCACATTATATTGCACTTCAAGTGCAAGGCACGTTTCTTTGGCACCACTCTTTTCTAATGTAAATACATAACAAAATGTGTGTGTGTGTGATTAAAAAATAATTTGAAACAAATCACTGTCCATTTTACACACTTACCCTGCTGAGAGCAGGCAAAAATGAATCATGTTAGACACAATTTTTAATGTGCTACTGAAGGGCATTCCGATGCTGCGGTGATGAACATAGGATGAGAACCTTTATGGAACAAAACTTGCCTGTTCTGGGCATGCAAGAGATGGTGGAGGAAATTTAACCCAGTTCTCCTGAGTTGTAGTCCAGTGCATTAACCATGAGACCATCCTTTCTTTTGGGTTGTCTTCATTAATGTCCCATCAATAAAGTTCTATTTATTTGTCAGTAAAAGTATGGTAAACCTTTTCTGTTCCTTAGAAGAGTGGTTCTTGTATGGGCCATGACCCCTACTGGCTGCCAGCAGTTACCTGGAAGATGAAAGAGACTGATTAGTGGCTCTTGTTCTGTCTTTTGTGGCTTTAAGAAAATTTGCTCAATTTCTTGCCCATGAGATCCAAAGAAAGGATTAGACATTCATCTGGAGAACAAGACTATGTACAGTCTCTTTGGTGGGCATCCTTGAAATCCATTTGCCCCCAAAAAATATGGAATTCACATTGGTACAGAGACTTTTTAGGTTTTACATTTTGTGAAAAAAATAACATTTGCTATTAAGAAAATTTTGCTGAAAGTATCAGTGTCACTTATTCAGTGTGTGCGAACTCCCAGGCTTATGGTTGCTTTTTTTTTTTTTTTAATGTTCTTTTAATAGGCAGATGTATCCAGCTTATCTGATGTAATTGGGAGTGGACCAGATCAGATAATCAAATATTCTGATAATCAGGAGAATTGGCAAAGAGCTTTCTGTCTGCATGGTGGGGACTCAAGCAGCCATCCACAGATAGGGCTGCCATCTGGAGCCCCAGTTGCCTAGGACTGACAGCCTGAGCCCCAGCCACTGTCAGCCCAAGGAGCTGGCAGTTTTGGTTAATATGGAGAGATGAATAATAGGGCAGGGGCATCGCTGGCACCTGACACAGGGGGCACATGCCCCAAGTCTCAGGACCAGTGCCCTGAATGGCTGGAGCACCCCCTGACTCTCCTGTCCCTGTCCCTGCCCCTGGCCAGGTATCTGGGACCGGGATGGCCACGGCAGTGCCTGCCTCCCCTGGCTGGTTATCTGAGGCCAGTCTGGCTGCGCTGGTACCTGCTTCTCCTGGCCATGTGTCCAGAGCCAGGCTGGCTGTGCCAGCGCCTGTCTTTCGGGCTGGAGTGCCTGTGGTACCCATTGCCTTACCCAGCCCCAGCCATGGATAGGGGGCCGAACTGGCAGCGGCAGAAGCCCGGGTTCCTGGTTCTTTTCCTGGGGCACTGACGCTCCTGTAATGGAGGCTTGGGTAAATCAAGTTCTAATGTATATTAATACAACACTGTGTTCAACTGATACCTATATGTAGATATAGACTGTGGCTAGGAGACTATCATTGTGTTTCATTTTCATCTCAGAAAAACATGAATTTTGAGGGTTTTCTTTAAGGGAGAATGTTGTGGTTTGTTTGGTTTTTTCAGTCCTGGAAAATCATATCCCTGCTCATTTAACAGGACTGAAAATTACAAGTGCTTCAGAGTATTCATCAGCCACTAGTTAACTGGAATTAGGATGAAACCACCCATATTAGCAGTTTATCACATAATTATACTCTTTAGGCATTTCACACTTCTAGTGCCCACTGATGGGACTCAGGACCACAGACAACATGGATTATTAGTCTTATCCAGTATGCCAATTTCTCTGCCCCTCCTCAGCTTCAGAAGCATCCATTACGCCATTGCATTTGCTAGACCAACTCCTTTTGCAGTAGCACAGCACACAAAACCTGCCTGAAGATTCATTCAAGCAAATGTGGAGGATTTAGGGATGCACCCTGAGTCATCTGGAAATGACTGAGAACATTATGGTATAAAAAGACTAAGAATCCTGGTCTCAGAGCAAAAAGAAGTTTGTAGCAGCTATGGTTTGGTTACCTTGTGACAGGCTGCTCCCCAGATCTGGTCCAGTGTGCTGCTGTGACCTCCCAGTTCCCACTCCTGAACACTAATTCGTCCCACTTTGACAAGTGACCACTCACTCAGGAGTCAGTCCACTCCAGCCTCTTGTGTGCGGTCGGTCCCAGGCAGTGGGTGTATGCCCTCTGGCTACTTAAGGGACAGTCCCCAAGCAAGCACCCCCAGGCCCAGATACTACCATGGTATCCACTGTCTACAGAGATTGGGACCTACTCCCAATCACCATACACTTTAGTCCATCCTTTTAACAAAGAAATGGATGGTGCCCAGCCTTCTTAACTCACAATCCCTGAAGACCACAGAGCATTAGTTAAAACAAATACTAGTTTATTGATCAGATTATAATTTTAAGTGAGAATATGGCCAATCAAGGCAGAATCAGAATGTAAATGAGTCAGGAGTGACCACAAGGAATTAAAAGGTAAAACTCACATAGTAACCTAATATTGCTACCTAAACTGACCTCCTAGTCCAAGTTTATGCTCAAGGTGTTTGGCTGTCAGATGTTTGTACAGCCAGTCTCTGCCTGTGACCAGCTAGGGTGCAGATCTTGCTTGAAGTTGTTACAAGATGGAAATTCCCAGGCAAAAAGCCCCAATCCCTTGACCCCTTCCTTTCTGGCAGCGGTGATCTCTTTGTCTAGTATGAGCCAGGGACATCAATTAGCATACCTTTGTTGCCTCCTCCAGGTGCTTGCTTGCTTTGATTGTTTACATGCTGCTGTGAGAGCGTTCTGTCTGTCTCCTACCCCCTTGAGTTGGCATCAGATCATACAATCACAGTGCACAAATGAGAAGAAAAATCATTTAGACTATAACTGAGGGTGCACAGATGTGCATCCTATGACACACCTCTGATAGGAAAAAATAAAGAGCCTGAAAGTAAAAAAATTCCAGAGGGGTAGCCATGTTAGTCTAGTCAAATTTGTTAGTCTTTAAAAGTGGCACAGAGCTCCTTGTTTGTTTTGAAAGTAAAAAGTGATTTTGAGATGCAGTGGGGAAAGGTTAAAGTTAGAGATTGAAGACTGTTGAATAATATCATTATACAACAGCTCTTTGGTACTTTGTTATCAGAAACTAGTCCTAGGATTGTAAACATAGAAGCAACAATTGGACTGGTTAACTGAAGAAAAACACTAGTTGCTTTCTCATGAGACACTCTATGCTCAGTTCCACTGGCATTGTCCTAGCTTTCAGTGGTTTCTACAAGCTCTTCATGATGTCAAGTTTTGTCTCAGTTTTGGCATGCCAAAGGACCAGGCTGCATTTGGGCTCATCTTCCTTAGGGTGGGCAGGCCTCATAGCTATAGAGATTCACATCAGCTTGCTGAGAATGTGTTTTTAGTCTGGCAACATTCAAATAAAGGCTGCAGGCATAGCCAGTCACTTAAGTCTGATCTAGGGAGGAGGCTGTGCTGAAATCAATGTGAGGTGAGGGGACTTTGTCCATTACTGCACATTGCACGATCAAGCCCTTGAGGTCAATGGAAGTTAAGAGCGCCCAGCGTTTTGCAGGGCCAGTCCCTTAACCATCCAACCTCTAGTGCCTTATGCATATCCACAGTCTCTGGTTTTTGAATAACATGCTCTGCATGCAGGTTGTGTGGAAACAGCAGGCCCTTGGAATGTCAATACATGATTTTTTACTTGCCATGCTTCAGCCAGGATTGTTGTTGAGTTTTCTGGTTCTTATCACTAGGATGAAATGGAAGAGCCACTGGCTCCAGGACATTAAATAATTTATCTCCACCCTTTAGATGATCGAGTTCATCACTGTTAATTATTTATTTCTCAAACACAAAGTACCAGAGCTGCCTCTGATGCAAGTTGATGTAATTCAGACATGACACCAGATAAGAACATAGCTCACAATGTAGTGGGATTTTAGCATAGTTAGGGGGGTAGATTCTCCCCTGCATAAGGCACGTTACAGTTGCTCCACTAGTATCTAGCTATGCTAAACCTAGCTCATCCAGCTCTAGGATGGTCTTTCTGTTATGAGGAGCATGTCTGGGTGGGGAGAAGAGCAATGGAAAGAGGGTGGCCCTAGATACAAACTGTCCCTATGAACAGGTCTGCCCCAGGACTGTCTATACACTGGGAAAACCCAAGGATGGCTTAAAGCACCTTTGCACACCTTTTTCAGCTGGTCAAGCCCCTCCTTATCGTCCATCACAGTTCAGAAGCTGGCCAGCTCTTTACACTCTGAAGCTGTCTGGTAAGGCTTCTGAATTAAAATCCACACGGAGTGGACATATGCTCAGGATATCTGGGAAGGGGTAATAATCTGTGTTTGACTCTCTATAAGATGACAGAACTGATTCTAAAAGATTTTGAACACGTTAGTGCCTTCCCATTGCCCAGTTTTAAAAGGAGTTCAAATGACATAATTCTCCTAAATTTAACTCGTCATTCACAAAAGAAGAATTCTGAAAAGAAAAACTATGCTAAGAAATTGAATTAGGTTTCCTCTTGCTGGTAGCTGATGAACAGCTGCCATAATATATTGTAAGGCTGCTAATGAGGATGGAGTACAGTGCTAGCGGGACCTTGACATTAAGGGAAAAAAAACCAAATGATTCTGCAAGACTGCTGGTGTTGTGAACAAATGATCTGTATTCAAAAGAAAGCACAGAGCAAACATTAAACTTTAATGGAGTAGTCTCACGGGGGAAGTTATTTTCATGAAGCTGAACATTTTTCTTATTAACATAACACATGGTCACTTTTGCAACACACATAATATGCGGTTCATCATCCAGTTGTTTTCTGTGAAAGGTTAAACCTGTCGGAAGGGTAGTCAAGTCAGCCAAGCGTACTGTTCACTTTAGGGAGAAATCTGCCCCTGGAGAGAGGAATGGCTCAAGGCTATGAGCCACTTAAATTCCATTTAAGGCCACAAATGATATTTCTGAAGATTCAGAAAATAAAAAGCAGCGTTAATGTTTTGTGTTAGCATTTTGGGATTGGGAAACTCAAAGTGCTCAAAATATGTTCTGAATTAAGCATCACAACCTCAGGAACATTGAGCTAAGGAGGAATTCTCATCCTCATCTTACACACAGGGACAGTTGAGAAGGCCAGGCCCAAAATTTCACACTCGACTGCCTCCAGTTAGTCACTGCAGTCCACAGCTAGGAAGCCACCTGTTCTGACGTCAATGGGTGCTATGCATACTCAGCTCCTCTGAAGATCAGGTCATTGTCAGCCCCCGCCTTGTAGTGACTTTGAAAACTGTGGCCTAAGAGATTGGTCAGATCACACAGGGATGAACTGGGATTCATTCTCAAGCTCTGAGCAAGGGGCGTAATGCTGTTGTGCTGTTCCAGGAGCACATCAGGACCAAACAGTGACTGAGTCACAACATGGACCCTGGGGTTCTCCATTTATGCCAGGGAAAAGTAATTTGAGCTGTCCCTTCACCTCCTGCTGGTTTATGGCCATTTCTGCCCTGAAATATCCCTATTTCTGGCAGAGTGGAGGGGCAGAGTTGAGGTGACAACTTCTCCTTGTCTCTGCCCATCTACTCCCTAACCATCAACATAAGAGTGCAAGTAGCAGGCCCATGTGTCTGGCTCTTCGCATGATGCCTTGCCACACAAAGGCTTCAGCTGGTCACAGATAAGCATTGAGTGGAAAAAGCAACCAATAGGTCTTCTGCTCTAACCACTGAGGTCAGCAGCCAGCATCACTCGATCACAGCATTTGAGGGTCTGGCCCAGGATAATGACCCTCTAAAAGTGAAATATGTATGGATATGGGGTTTCTTCTAAAAATATCCATTTGCTAACCCTATTAGTCTCATCTATTTCCTTAAAGAATTTAAAGCTAGAGTGCTGTGAGCTGCTACTTTGCACTTAATTAAAAAGCCCAGCCCTTTCATTTCTGCCTCTCAATTCCTGCAAGTAACAAAGCTTCTGACTCCCAGATATTGAATCCACACCTTGTCCCCCTCTGTCCTCAGTGCCTCTGCAGTCACCACTGCTCTTGCTTTATGACTATTCAGCAAACCCAACCACACACCCTGGGAGTACACTCTGAATGCTTGATTCATCCTTCCCTGTTTCAAAGCTCTAGTGGCAGTCTTTTAATGCTGATTTCACACTTCCCTGCTCACCTCTGTGTCTGTCACACATGCATGCAGAGCAGTTTGTCCTCAAAAAATCACTAACTATACTTACACAGGATGGTCATCAGAAGAGAAGACCAGGCTGACTCCCTGAGTGCTAGTCCTGGTTTACTACATGACAGGCAAGTCATCCAGGCTTTCTCTGACTTGGATTGTCATCAATGAAATGTTTATAATACCACCCCTATCATGGGGGTGTTGGAGTCATAAGGATGGATTCTGCAAGGAGTTCAGTATCATAGAATCCTAGAAACCGGAAGGGACCATGAGAGCTCATCGAGTCGAGTCCCCTGCACTCATGGCCAGAGCAAGTATCGTCAGCACTTGATAATGTTCAGAGGGGTCTTGAAATTTGGAAGCGACTAACTCCGTCCTAGGAGTCCTGAAAACTTTGTAGGCTCTGGTTCTTAATTAATGAAATGTGCTATACAAGCGCCCAGCACTTCACTGTTATTCGTTACGCAATGTAATATGTACTCATTGCTGAAACAGGCTGTCACTAACACACTTGTGGCTTTCTGCATCATGTCAGTTTCCAAAGGGATAGCTGTGTTAGTCTAGTCCAGTAAAAAAACAACAAGCAGTTGTGTGGCACTTTA